>JBBPBR010001170.1:0-70280 GCA_037974775.1 Cicer pinnatifidum | reverse complement strand
AGGGTTTTTAACCAATCTTGTGCATCCAATAGGTGTGTTTGTGTTATTGGATGATCAATTAGGTCATTTTCGTCCTCCCTAGGCATATTCTTGTACAATTAGGGTTTTTAACCAATCTTGTGCATCCAATAGGTGTGTTTGTGGCAATGGATGATCAATTAGGTCATTTTCGTCCTCCCTAGGCTTATTCTTGTCCAATTAGGTTTTTCAACCAATCTTGTGCATCCAATAGGTGTGTTTGTGTCATTGGATGATCAATTATGCCATTTTCGTCCTCCCTAGGCTTATTCTTGTCCAATTAGGGTTTTTAACCAATCTTGTGCATCCAATAAGTTCATTTGTGTCATTGGATTAACATTTAGGTCATTTTCGTCCTCCGTAGACTTATTCTTGTCCAATAAGGGTTTTTAACCAATCTTGTGCATCCAATAGGTGTGTTTGTGTCATTGGATGATCAATTAGGTCATTTTCGTCCTCCCTAGGCTTATTCTTGTCCAATTAGTGTTTTTAACCAATCTTGTGCATCCAATAAGTTGAGTTATGTCATTGGATTAACATTTAGGTCATTTTCGTCCTCCCTAGACTTATTCTTGTCCAATTAGGGTTTTAACCAATCTTGCCCATCCAATAGGTGTGTTTGTGTCATTGGATGATCAATTAGGTTATTTTCGTCCTATTTAGGCATATTCTTGTCCAATTAGGGTTTTTAACTAATCTTGTGCATCCAATAAGTTCATTTGTGTCATTGGATGATCAATTAGGTCATTTTCGTCCTCCCTAGGCATATTCTTGTCCAACTAGGGTTTTTAACCAATCTTGTGCATCCAATAGGTGTGTTTGTGTCATTGGATGATCAATTAGGTCATTTTCGTCCTCCCTAGGCATATTCTTGTCTGCTTAGGGCTTTTAACCAATCTTGTGCATCCAATAGGTGTGTTTGTGTCATTGGATGATCAATTAGTTCATTTTCGTCCTCCCTTGGCATATTCTTGTCCAATTAGGGTTTTTAACCAATCTTGTGCTTCCAATAGGTGTGTTTGTGTCATTGGATGATCAATTAGGTCATTTTCTTCCTCCCTAGGCATATTCTTGTCCAATTAGGGTTTTTAACGAATATTGTGCATCCAATAGGTGTGTTTGTGTTATTGGATGATCAATTAGGTCATTCTCGTCCTCCCTAGGTTTATTCTTGTCCAATTAGGGTTTTTAACCAATCTTGTGCATCCAATAAGTTGAGTTAAAACATTGGATTAACATTTAGGTCATTTTCGTCATCCCTAGGCTTATTCTTGTCCAATTAGGGTTTTTAACCAATCTTGTGCATCCAATAGGTGTGTTTGTTTCATTGGATGATCAATTAGGTCATTTTCGTCCCCCCTAGGCTTATTCTTGTCCAATTAGGGTTTTTAACCAATCTTGTGCATCCAATAAGTTGAGTTGTGTCATTGGATTACCATTTAGGTCATTTTCGTCCTCCCTAGGCTTATTCTTGTCCAATTAGGGGTTTTAACCAATCTTGTGCATCCAATAGGTGTGTTTGTGTCATTGGATGATCAATTAGGTCATTTTCGTCCTCCCTAGGCTTATTCTTGCCCAATTAGGGTTTTTAACCAATCTTGTGCATCCAATAAGTTGAGTTGTGTAATTGGATTAGCATTTAGGTCATTTTCGTCCTCCCTAGGCTTATTCTTGTCCAATTAGGGTTTTTAACCAATCTTGTGCATCCAATAGGTGTGTTTGTGTCATTGGATGATCAATTAGGTCATTTTCGTCCTCCCTAGGCTTATTCTTGTCCAATTAGGGTTTTTAACCAATCTTGTGCATCCAATAGGTGTGTTTGTGTCATTGGATGATCAATTAGGTCATTTTCGTCCTCCCTAGGCTTATTCTTGTCCAATTAGGGTTTTTAACCAATCTTGTGCATCCAATAGGTGTGTTTGTGTCATTGGATGATCAATTAGGTCATTTTCATCATCCCAAGGCTTATTCTTGTCCAATTAGGGTTTTTAACCAATCTTGTGCATCCAATAACTTTGTTTGTGTCATTGAATTAATATTTAGGTCATTTTCGTCCTCCTTAGGCATATTCTTGTCGAATTAGGGTTTTTAACCAATCTTGTGAATCCAATCGGTGTGTTTCTGTCATTGGATGATCAATTAGGTCATTTTCGTCCTCCCTAGGCTTATTCTTGTCCAATTAGGGTTTTTAACCAATCTTGTGCATCCAATAGGTGTGTTTGTGTCATTGGATGATCAATTAGGTCATTTTCGTCCTCCCTAGGCTTATTCTTGTCCAATTAGGGTTTTTAACCAATCTTGTGCATCCAATAGGTGTGTTTGTGTCATTGGATGATCAATTAGGTCATTTTCGTCCTCCCTAGGCTTATTCTTGTCCAATTAGGGTTTTTAACCAATCTTGTGCATCCAATAAGTTCATTTGTGTCATTGGATGATCAATTAGGTCATTTTCGTCCTTCCTAGGCATAATCTTGTCCAACTAGGGTTTTAAACAAATCTTGTGCATCCAATAGGTGTGTTTGTGTCATTGGATGATCAATTAGGTCATTTTCGTCCTCCCTAGGCTTATTCTTGTCCAATTAGGGTTTTTAACCAATCTTGTGCATCCAATAGGTGTGTTTGTGTCATTGGATGATCAATTAGGTCATTTTCGTCCTCCCTAGGCTTATTCTTGTCCAATTAGGGTTTTTAACCAATCTTGTGCATCCAATAAGTTCATTTGTGTCATTGGATGATCAATTAGGTCATTTTCGTCCTTACTAGGCATATTCTTGTCCAACTAGGGTTTTAAACCAATCTTGTGCATCCAATAGGTGTGTTTGTGTCATTGGATGATCAATTAGGTCATTTTCGTCCTCCCTAGGCTTATTCTTGTCCAATTAGGGTTTTTAACCAATCTTGTGCATCCAATAGGTGTGTTTGTGTCATTGGATGATCAATTAGGTCATTTTCGTCCTCCCTAGGCTTATTCTTGTCCAATTAGGGTTTTTAACCAATCTTGTGCATCCAATAGGTGTGTTTGTGTCATTGGATGATCAATTAGGTCATTTTCTTCCTCCCTAGGCTTATTCTTGTCCAATTAAGGTTTTTAACCAATCTTGTGCATCCAATAACTTTGATTGTGTCATTGAATTAATATTTAGGTCATTTTCGTCCTCCCTAGGCATATTCTTGTCCAATTAGGGTTTTTAACCAATCTTGTGCATCCAATAGGTGTGTTTGTGTCATTGGATGATCAATTAGGTCATTTTCGTCCTCCCTAGGCTTATTGTTGTCCAATTAGGGTTTTTAACCAATCTTGTGCATCCAATAGGTGAGTTTGTGTCATTGGATGATCAATTAGGTCATTTTCGTCCTCCCTAGGCTTATTCTTGCCCAATTAGGGTTTTTAACCAATCTTGTGCATCCAATAAGTTCATTTGTGTCATTGGATTAACATTTAGGTCATTTTCGTCCTCCCTAGGCATATTCTTGTCCAATTAGGGTTTTTAACCAATCTTGTGCATCCAATAGGTGTGTTTGTGTCATTGGATGATCAATTAGGTTATTTTCGTCCTCCCTAGGCTTATTCTTGTCCAATTAGGGTTTTTAACCAACCTTTTGCATCCAATAAGTTGAGTTCTGTCATTGGATTAACATTTAGGTCATTTTCGTCCTCCCTAGGCATATTCTTGTCCAATTAGTGTTTTTAACCAATCTTGTGCATCCAATAGGTGTGTTTGTGTCATTGGATGATCAATTAGGTTATTTTCGTCCTCCCTAGGCTTATTCTTTTCCAATTAGGGTTTTTAACCAATCTTTTGCATCCAATAAGTTGAGTTGTATCATTGGATTAACATTTAGGTCATTTTCGTCCTCCCTAGGCTTATTCTTGTCCAATTAGGAGTTTTAACCAATCTTGTGCATCCAATAAGTTTGTTTGTGTCATTGAATTAATATTTAGGTCATTTTCGTCCTCCCTAGGCATATCTTGTCCAATTACGGTTTTTAACCAATTTTGTGCATCCAATAGGTGTGTTTGTGTCATTGGATGATCAATTAGGTCATTTTCGTTCTCCCTAGGCTTATTCTTGTCCAATTAGGGTTTTTAACCAATCTTGTGCATCCAATAAGTTTGTTTATGTCATTGAATTAATATTTCGGTCATTTTCGTCCTCCCTAGGTATATTCTTGTCCAATTAGGGTTTTTAACCAATCTTGTGCATCCAATAGGTGTGTTTGTGTCATTGGATGATCAATTAGGTCATTTTCGTCCTCCCTAGGCTTATTCTTGTCCAATTAGGGTTTTTAACCAATCTTGTGCATCCAATAAGTTCATTTGTGTCATTGAATGATCAATTAGGTCATTTTCGTCCTCCCTAGGCATATTCTTGTCCAATTACGGTTTGTAACCAATCTTGTGCATCCAATAAGTTCATTTGTGTCATTGGATTAACTTTTAGGTCATTTTCGTCCTCCCTAGGCTTATTCTTGTCCAATTTGGAGTTTTAACCAATCTTGTGCATCCAATAAGTTTGTTTGTGTCATTGAATTAATATTTAGGCCATTTTCCTCCTCCCTAGGCATATTCTTGTCCAATTAGGGTTTTTAACCAATCTTGTGCATCCAATAGGTGTGTTTGTGTCATTGGATGATCAATTAGGTCATTTTCGTCCTCCCTAGGCTTATTCTTGTCCAATTAGGGTTTTTAACCAATCTTGTGCATCCAATAACTTTGTTTGTGTCATTGAATTAATATTTAGGTCATTTACGTCCTCCCTAAGGCATATTCTTGTCCAATTAGGGTTTTTAACCAATCTTGTGCATCCAATAGGTGTGTTTGTGTCATTGGATGATCAATTAGGTCATTTTCGTCCTCCCTAGGCTTATTCTTGTCCAATTAGGGTTTTTAACCAATCTTGTACATCTAATAAGTTCATTTGTGTCATTGGAATAACATTTAGGTCATTTTCGTCCTCCCTAGGCATATTCTTGTCCAATTAGGGTTTTTAACCAATCTTGTGCATCCAATAGGTGTGTTTATGTCATTGGATGATCAATTAGGTTATTTTCGTTCTCCCTAGGCTTATTCTTGTAAAGTTAGGGTTTTTAACCAATCTTGTAAATCTAATAAGTTCATTTGTGTCATTGGATTAACATATAGGTCATTTTCGTCCTCCCTAGGCATATTCTTGTCCAATTAGGGTTTTTAACCAATCTTGTGCATCCAATAGGTGTGTTTGTGTCATTGGATGATCAATTAGGTCATTTTCGTCCTCCCTAGGCTTATTCTTGTCCAATTAGGGTTTTTAACCAATCTTGTGCATCCAATAGGTGTGTTTGTGTTATTGGATGATCAATAAGGTCATTTTCGTCCTCCCTAGGCATATTCTTGTCCAATTAGGGTTTTTAACCAATCTTGTGCATCCAATAGGTGTGTTTGTGTCATTGGATGATCAATTAGGTCATTTTCGTCCTCCCTAGGCTTATTCTTGTCCAATTAGGGTTTTAAACCAATCTTGTGCATCCAATAGGTGTGTTTGTGTCATTGGATGATCAATTAGGTTATTTTTGTCCTCCCTAGGCATATTCTTGTCCAATTAGGGTTTTTAACTAATCTTGTGCATCCAATAAGTTCATTTGTGTCATTGGATGATCAATTAGGTCATTTTCGTCCTCCCTAGGCATATTCTTGTCCAATTAGGGTTTTTAACCAATCTTGTGCATCCAATAGGTGTGTTTGTGTCATTGGATGATCAATTAGGTCATTTTCGTCCTCCCTAGGCTTATTCTTGTCCAATTAGGGTTTTTAACCAATCTTGTGCATCCAATAAGTTTAGTTGTGTCATTGGATTAACATTTAGGTCATTTTCATCCTCCCTAGGCTTATTCTTGTCCAATTAGGGTTTTTAACCAATCTTGTGCATCCAATAAGTTGAGTTGTGTCATTGGATTAACATTTAGGTCATTTTCGTCCTCTCTAGGCATATTCTTGTCCAATTAGAGTTTTAGACAAATCTTGTGCATCCAATAGGTGTGTTTGTGTCATTGGATGATCAATTAGGTTATTTTCGTCCTCCCTAAGCTTATTCTTGTCCAATTAGGGTTTTTAACTAATCTTGTGCATCCAATAAGTGCATCTGTGTCATTGGATGATCAATTAGGTCATTTTCATCGTCCCTAGGCATATTCTTGTCCAATTAGGCTTTTTAACCAATCTTGTTCATCCAATAGGTGTGCTTGTGTCATTGGATGATCAATTAGGTCATTTTCGTCCTCCCTAGGCTTATTCTTGTCCAATTAGGGTTTTTAACCAACCTTGTGCATCCAATAAGTTGAGTTGTGTCATTGGATTAACATTTAGGTCATTTTCGTCCTCCCTAGGCTTATTCTTGTACAATTAGGGTTTTTAACCAATCTTGTGCATCCAATAAGTTAAGTTGTGTCATTGGATTAACATTTAGGTCATTTTCATCCTCCCTAGGCTTATTCTTGTCCAACTAGGGTTTTTAACCAATCTTGTGCATTCAATAAGTTGAGTTGTGTCATTGGATTAACATTTAGGTCATTTTCGTCCTCTCTAGGCATATTCTTGTCCAATTAGAGTTTTAGACCAATCTTGTGCATCCAATAGGTGTGTTTGTGTCATTGGATGATCAATTTGGTCATTTTCGTCCTCCCTAGGCTTATTCTTGTCCAATTAGGGTTTTTAACTAATCTTCTGCCTCCAATAAGTTCATTTGTGTCATTGGATGATCAATTAGGTCATTTTCGTCCTCCCTAGGCATATTCTTGTCCAATTAGGGTTTTTAACCAATCTTGTGCATCCAATAGGTGTGTTTGTGTCATTGGATGATCAATTAGGTCATTTTCGTCCTCCCTAGGCATATTCTTGTCCAATTAGGGTTTTTAACCAATCTTGTGCATCCAATAGGTGTGTTTGTGGCAATGGTTGATCAATTAGGTCATTTTCGTCCTCCCTAGGCTTATTCTTGTCCAATTAGGTTTTTTAACCAATCTTGTGCATCCAATTGGTGTGTTTGTGTCATTGGATGATCAATTAGGCCATTTTTGTCCTCCCTAGGCTTATTCTTGTCCAATTAGGGTTTTTAACCAATCTTGTGCATCCAATAGGTGTGTTTGTGTCATTGGATGATCAATTAGGTCATTTTCGTCCTGCCTAGGCATATTCTTGTCCAATTACGGTTTTTAACCAATCTTGTGCATCCAATAAGTTGAGTTGTGTCATTGGATTAACATTTAGGTCATTTTCGTCCTCCCTAGGCTTATTCTTGTCCAATTAGGGTTTTTAACCAATCTTGTGCATCCAATAAGTTCATTTGTGTCATTGGATTAACATTTAGGTCATTTTCGTCCTCCCTAGGCATATTCTTGTCCAATTAGGGTTTTCAACCAATCTTGTGCATCCAATAGGTGTGTTTGTGTCATTGGATGATCAATTAGGTTATTTTCGTCCTCCCTAGGCTTATTGTTGTCCAATTAGCGTTTTTAACCAATCTTGTGCATCCAATAGGTGTGTTTGTGTCATTGGATGATCAATTAGGTCATTTTCGTCCTCCCTAGGCATATTCTTGTCCAATTAGGGTTTTTAACCAATCTTGTGCATCCCATAGGTGTGTTTGTGGCAATGGATGATCAATTAGGTCATTTTCGTCCTCCCTAGGCTTATTCTTGTGCAATTAGGGTTTTTAATCAATCTTGTGCATCCAATAGGTGTGTTTGTGTCATTGGATGATCAATTAGGTCATTTTCGTCCTCCCTAGGCTTATTCTTGTCCAATTAGGGTTTTTAACCAATCTTGTGCATCCAATAGGTGTGTTTGTGTCATTGGATGATCAATTAGGTCATTTTCGTCCTCCCTAGGCTTATTCTTGTCCAATTAGGGTTTTTAACCAATCTTGTGCATCCAATAGGTGTGTTTGTGTCTTTGGATGATCAATTAGGTCATTTTCACCCTCCGTAGGCCTATTCTTGACCAATTAGGGTTTTTAACCAATCTTGTGCATCCGATAAGTTTGTTTGTGTCATTGAATTAATATTTAGGTCATTTTCGTCCTCCCTAGGCATATTCTTGTCCAATTAGGGTTTTTAACCAATCTTGTGCATCCAATAGGTGTGTTTGTGTCATTGGATGATCAATTAGGTCATTTTCGTCCTCCCTAGGCTTATTCTTGTCCAATTAGGGTTTTTAACCAATCTTGTGCTTCCAATAGGTGTGTTTGTGTCATTGGATAATCAATTAGTTCATTTTCGTCCTCCCTAGGCTTATTCTTGTCCAATTAGGGTTTTTAACTAATCTTGTGCATCCGATAAGTTTGTTTGTGTCATTGAATTAATATTTAGGTCATTTTCGTCCTCCCTAGGCATATTCTTGTCCAATTAGGGTTTTTAACCAATCTTGTGCATCCAATAGGTGTGTTTGTGTCATTGGATGATCAATTAGGTCATTTTCGTCCTCCCTAGGCTTATTCTTGTCCAATTAGGGTTTTTAACTAATCTTGTGCATCCGATAAGTTTGTTTGTGTCATTGAATTAATATTTAGGTCATTTTCGTCCTCCCTGGCATATTCTTGTCCAATTAGGGTTTTTAACGAATCTTGTGCTTCCTATAGGTGTGTTTGTGTCATTGGATGATCAATTAGGTCATTTTCGTCCTCCCTAGGCATATTCTTGTCTGATTAGGGTTTTTAACCAATCTTGTGTATCCAATAGGTGTGTTTGTGTCATTGGATGATCAATTAGGTCATTTTCGTCCTCCCTAGGCATATTCTTGTCCAATTAGGGTTTTTAACCAATCTTGTGCATCCAATTGGTGTGTTTGTGTCATTGGATGATCAATTAGGTCATTTACGTCCTCCCTAGGCTTATTCTTGTCCAATTAGGGTTTTTAACCAATCTTGTGCATCCAATAGGTGTGTTTGTGTCATTGGATGATCAATTAGGTCATTTTCGTCCTCCCTAGGCTTATTCTTGTCCAATTAGGGTTTTTAACCAATCTTGTGCATCCAATAAGTTGAGTTGTGTCATTGGATTAACATTTAGGTCATTTTCGTCCTGCCTAGGCATATTCTTGTCCAATAAGAGTTTTTAACCAATCTTGTGCATCCAATAGGTGTTTTTGTGTCATTGGATGATCAATTAGGTCATTTTCGTCCTCCCTAGGCTTATTCTTGTCCAATTAGGGTTTTTAACCGATCATGTGCATCCAATAGGTGTGTTTGTGTCATTGGATGATCAATTAGGTCATTTTCGTCCTCCATAGGCTTATTCTTGTCCAATTAGGGTTTTTAACCAATCTTGTGCATCCAATAAGTTGAGTTGTGTCATTGGATTAGCATTTAGGTCATTTTCGTCCTCCCTAGGCTTATTCTTGTCCAATTAGGGTTTTTAACCAATCTTGTGCATCCGATAAGTTTGTTTGTGTCATTGAATTAATATTTAGGTCATTTTCGTCCTCCCTAGGCATATTCTTGTCCAATTAGGGTTTTTAACCAATCTTGTGCATCCAATAAGTTCATTTGTGTCATTCGATTAACATTTAGGTTATTTTCGTCCTCCCTAGGTATATTATTGTCCAACTAGGGTTTTAAACCGATCTTGTGCATCGAATAGGTGTGTTTGTGTCATTGGATGATCAATTAGGTCATTTTCGTCCTCCCTAGGCTTATTCTTGTCCAATTAGGGTTTTTAACCAATCTTGTGCATCCAATAGGTGTGTTTGTGTCATTGGATGATCAATTAGGTCATTTTCGTCCTCCCTAGGCTTATTCTTGTCCAATTAGGGTTTTTAACCAATCTTGTGCATCCGATATGTTTGTTTGTGTCATTGAATTATTATTTAGGTCATTTTCGTCCTCCCTAGGCATATTCTTGTCCAATTAGGGTTTTTAACCAATCTTGTGCATCCAATAGGTGTGTTTGTGTCATTGGATGATCAATTAGGTCATTTTCGTCCTGCCTAGGCATATTCTTGTCCAATTACGGTTTTTAACAAATCTTGTGCATCCAATAAGTTGAGTTGTGTCATTGGATTAACATTTAGGTCATTTTCGTCCTCCCTAGGCTTATTCTTGTCCAATTAGGGTTTTTAACCAATCTTGTGCATCCAATACGTTCATTTGTGTCATTGGATTAACATTTAGGTCATTTTCGTCCTCCCTAGGCATATTCTTGTCCAATTAGGGTTTTCAACCAATCTTGTGCATCCAATAGGTGTGTTTGTGTCATTGGATGATCAATTAGGTTATTTTCGTCCTCCCTAGGCTTATTCTTGTCCAATTAGGGTTTTAAACCAATCTTGTGCATCCAATAGGTGTGTTTGTGTCATTGGATGATCAATTAGGTCATTTTCGTCCTCCCTAGGCTTATTCTTGTCCAATTCGGGTATTTAACCAATCTTGTGCATCCGATAAGTTTGTTTGTGTCATTGAATTAGTATTTAGGTCATTTTCGTCCTCCCTAGGCATATTCTTGTCCAATTAGGGTTTTTAACCAATCTTGTGCATCCAATAGGTGTGTTTGTGTCATTGGATGATCAATTAGGTCATTTTCGTCCTCCCTAGGCTTATTCTTGTCCAATTAGGGTTTTTAACCAATCTTGTGCATCAAATAGGTGCGTTTGTGTCATTGGATGATCAATTAGGTCATTTTCGTCCTCCCTAGGCTTATTTTTGCCCAATTTGGGTTTTTAACCAATCTTGTGCATCCAATAAGTTGAGTTGTGTCATTGGATTAGCATTTAGGTCATTTTCGTCCTCCCTAGGCTTATTCTTGTCCAATTAGGGTTTTTAACCAATCTTGTGCATCCAATAAGTTTGTTTGTGTCATTGGATTAACATTTAGGTCATTTTCGTCCTCCCTAGGCTTATTCTTGTCCAATTAGGGTTTTTAACCAATCTTGTGCATCTAATAGGTGTGTATGTGACATTGGATGATCAATTAGGTCATTTTCGTCCTCCCTAGGCTTATTCTTGTCCAATTAGGGTTTTTAACCAATCTTGTGCATCTGATAAGTTTGTTTGTGTCATTGAATTAATATTTAGGTCATTTTCGTCCTCCCTAGGCATATTCTTGTCCAATTAGGGTTTTTAACCAATCTTGTGAATCCAATAGGTGTGTTTCCATCATTGGATGATCAATTAGGTCATTTTCGTCCTCCCTAGGCTTATTCTTGTCCAATGAGGGTTTTTAACAAATCTTGTGCATCCAATAAGTTGAGTTGTGTCATTGGATTAACATTTAGGTCATTTTCGTCCTCCCTAGACTTATTCTTGTCCAATTAGGGTTTTTAACCAATCTTGTGCATCCAATAGGTGTGTTTGTGTCATTGGATGATCAATTAGGTCATTTTCGTCCGCCCTAGGCTTATTCTTGTCCAATTACGGTTTTTAACCAATCTTGTGCATCCAATAAGTTGAGTTGTGTCATTGGATTAACATTTAGGTCATTTTCGTTCTCCCTAGGCTTATTCTTGTCCAATTAGGGTTTTTAACCAATCTTGTGCATCCAATAAGTTTATTTGTGTCATTGGATTAACATTTAGGTCATTTTCGTCCTCCCTAGGCTTATTCTTGTCCAATTAGGGTTTTTAACCAATCTTGTGCATCTAATAGGTGTGTATGTGACATTGGATGATCAATTAGGTCATTTTCGTCCTCCCTAGGCTTATTCTTGTCCAATTAGGGTTTTTAACCAATCTTGTGCATCTGATAAGTTTGTTTGTGTCATTGAATTAATATTTAGGTCATTTTCGTCCTCCCTAGGCATATTCTTGTCCAATTAGGGTTTTTAACCAATCTTGTGAATCCAATAGGTGTGTTTCCATCATTGGATGATCAATTAGGTCATTTTCGTCCTCCCTAGACTTATTCTTGTCCAATTAGGGTTTTTAACAAATCTTGTGCATCCAATAAGTTGAGTTGTGTCATTGGATTAACATTTAGGTCATTTTCGTCCTCCCTAGACTTATTCTTGTCCAATTAGGGTTTTTAACCAAATATTGTGCATCCAATAGGTGTGTTTGTGTCATTGGATGATCAATTAGGTCATTTTCGTCCGCCCTAGGCTTATTCTTGTCCAATTACGGTTTTTAACCAATCTTGTGCATCCAATAAGTTGAGTTGTGTCATTGGATTAACATTTAGGTCATTTTCGTTCTCCCTAGGCTTATTCTTGTCCAATTAGGGTTTTTAACCAATCTTGTGCATCCAAAAGTTCATTTGTGTGATTGGATTAACATTTAGGTCATTTTCGTCCTCCCTAGGCATATTCTTGTCCAATTAGGGTTTTTAACCAATCTTGTGCATCCAATAGGTGTGTTTGTGTCATTGGATGATCAATTAGGTTATTTTCGTCCTCCCTAGGCATATTCTTGTCCAATTAGGGTTTTTAACTAATCTTGTGCATCCAATAAGTTCATTTGTGACATTGGATGATCAATTAGGTCATTTTCGTCCTCCCTAGGCATATGCTTGTCCAATTAGGGTTTTTAACCAATCTTGTGCATCCAATAGGTGTGTTTGTGTCATTGGATGATCAATTAGGTCATTTTCTTCCTCCCTAGGCTTATTCTTGTCCAATTAGGGTTTTTAACCAATCTTGTGCATCTAATAGGTGTATTTGTGTCATTGGATGATCAATTAGGTCATTTTCGTCCTCCCTAGGCTTATTCTTGTCCAATTAGGGTTTTTAACCAATCTTGTGCATCCAATAGGTGTGTTTGTGTCATTGGATGATCAATTAGGTCATTTTCGTCCTCCCTAGGCTTATTCTTGTCCAATTAGGGTTTATAACCAATCTTGTGCAACCAATAGGTGTGTTTGTGTCATTGGATGATCAATTAGGTCATTTTCGTCCTCCCTAGGCTTATTCTTGCCCAATTAGGGTTTTTAACCAATCTTGTGCATCCAATAAGTTGAGTTGTGTCATTGGATTAACATTTACGTCATTTTCGTCCTCCCTAGGCTTATTCTTGTCCAATTAGGGTTTTTAACCAATCTTGTGCATCCAATAAGTTGAGTTGTGTCATTGGATTAACATTTAGGTCATTTTCGTCCTCCCTAGGCTTATTCTTGTACAATTAGGGTTTTTAACCAATCTTGTGCATCCAATAAGTTAAGTTGTGTCATTGGATTAACATTTAGGTCATTTTCATCCTCCCTAGGCTTATTCTTGTCCAACTAGGGTTTTTAACCAATCTTGTGCATTCAATAAGTTGAGTTGTGTCATTGGATTAACATTTAGGTCATTTTCGTCCTCTCTAGGCATATTCTTGTCCAATTAGAGTTTTAGACCAATCTTGTGCATCCAATAGGTGTGTTTGTGTCATTGGATGATCAATTTGGTCATTTTCGTCCTCCCTAGGCTTATTCTTGTCCAATTAGGGTTTTTAACTAATCTTCTGCATCCAATAAGTTCATTTGTGTCATTGGATGATCAATTAGGTCATTTTCGTCCTCCCTAGGCATATTCTTGTCCAATTAGGGTTTTTAACCAATCTTGTGCATCCAATAGGTGTGCTTGTGTCATTGGATGATCAATTAGGTCATTTTCGTCCTCCTGAGGCTTATTCTTGTCCAATTAGGGTTTTTAACCAATCTTGTGCATCCAATAGGTGTGTTTGTGTCATTGGATGATCAATTAGGTCATTTTCGTCCTCCCTAGGCTTATTCTTGTCCAATTAGGGTTTTTAACCAATCTTGTGCATCCAATAGGTGTGTTTGCGTCATTGGATGATCAATTAGCTCATTTTCGTCCTCCCTAGGCTTATTCTTGTCCAATTAGGGTTTTTAACCAATCTTGTGCATCCGATAAGTTTGTTTGTGTCATTGAATTAATATTTAGGTCATTTTTGTCCTCCCTAGGAATATTCTTGTCCAATTAGGGTTTTTAACCAATCTTGTGCATCCAATAGGTGTGTTTGTGTCATTGGATGATCAATTAGGTCATTTACGTCCTCCCTAGGCATATTCTTGTCCAATTAGGGTTTTTAACCAATCTTGTGCATCCAATATGTTCATTTGTGTCATTGGATTAACATTTAGGTCATTTTCGTCCTCCCTAGGCATATTCTTGTCCAATTAGAGTTTTAGACCAATCTTGTGCATCCAATAGGTGTGTTTGTGTCATTGGATGATCAATTAGGTTATTTTCTTCCTACCTAGGCTTATTCTTGTCCAATTAGGGTTTTTAACTAATCTTGTGCATCCAATAAGTTCATTTGTGTCATTGGATGATCAATTAGGTCATTTTCGTCCTCCCTAGGCATATTCTTGTCGAATTAGGGTTTTTAACCAATCTTGTGCATCCAATAGGTGTGTTTGTTTCATTGGATGATCAATTAGGTCATTTTCGTCCTCCCTAGGCTTATTCTTGTCCAATTAGGGTTTTTAACCAATCTTGTGCATCCAATAAGTTTGTTTGTTTCATTGAATTAATATTTAGGTCATTTTCGTCCTCCCTAGGCATATTCTTGTCCAATTAGGGTTTTTAACCAATCTTGTGCATCCAATAGGTGTGTTTGTGTCATTGGATGATCAATTAGGTCATTTTCGTCCTCCCTAGGCTTATTCTTGTCCAATTAGGGTTTTTAACCAATCTTGTGCATCCAATAAGTTGAGTTGTGTCATTGGATTAACATTTACGTCATTTTCCTCCTCCCTAGGCTTATTCTTATCCAATTAGGGTTTTTAACCAATCTTGTGCATCCAATAACTTTGTTTGTGTCCTTGAATTAATATTTAGGTCATTTTCGTCCTCCATAGGCATATTCTTGTCCAATTAGGGTTTTTAACCAATCTTGTGCATCCAATAGGTGTGTTTGTGGCAATGGATGATCAATTAGGTCATTTTCGTCCTCCCTAGGCTTATTCTTGTCCAATTAGGGTTTTTAACCAATCTTTTGCATCCAATAAGTTTGTTTGTTTCATTGAATTAATATTTAGGTCATTTTCGTCCTCCCTAGGCATATTCTTGTCCAATTAGGGTTTTTAACCAATCTTGTGCATCCAATAGGTGTGTTTGTGTCATTGGATGATCAATTAGGTCATTTTCGTCCTCCCTAGGCTTATTCTTGTCCAATTAGGGTTTTTAACCAATCTTGTGCTTCCAATAGGTGTGTTTGTGTCATTGGAAGATCAATTAGGTCATTTTCGTCCTCCCTAGGTTTATTCTTGTCCAATTAGGGTTTTTAACCAATCTTGTGCATCCAATAAGTTCATTTGTGTCATTGGATGATCAATTAGGTCATTTTCGTCCTCCCTAGGCTTATTCTTGTCCAATTAGGGTTTTTAACCAATCTTGTGCATCCAATAGGTGTGTTTGTGTCATTGGATGATCAATTAGGTCATTTTCGTCCTCCCTAGGCTTATTCTTGTCCAATTAGGGTTTTTAACCAATCTTGTGCATCCAATAGGTGTGTTTGTGTCATTGGATGATCGATTAGGTCATTTTCGTCCTCCCTTGACTTATTCTTGTCAAATTAGGGTTTTTAACCAATCTTGTGCATCCAATAACTTTGTTTGTGTCATTGAATTAATATTTAGGTCATTTTCGTCCTCCCTAGGCATATTCTTTTCCAATTAGGGTTTTTAGCCAATCTTGTGCATCCAATAGGTGTGTTTGTGTCATTGGATGATCAATTAGGTCATTTTCCTCCTCCCTAGGCATATTCTTGTCCAATTAGGGTTTTTAACCAATCTTGTGCATCCAATAGGTGTGTTTGTGTCATTGGATGATCAATTAGGTCATTTTCGTCCTCCCTAGGCTTATTCTTGTCCAATTAGGGTTTTTAACCAATCTTGTGCATCCAATAAGTTCATTAGTGTCATTGGATGATCAATTAGGTCATTTTCGTCCTCCCTAGGCATGTTCTTGTCCAACTATGGTTTTTAACCAATCTTGTGCATACAATAAGTTGAGTTGGTCATTGGATTAACATTTAGGTCATTTTCGTTCTCCCTAGGCTTATTCTTGTCCAACTAGGGTATTTAACCAATCTTGTGCATCCAATAGGTGTGTTTGTGTCATTGGATGATCAATTAGGTCATTTTCATCCTTTCTATGCTTATTCTTGTCCAATTAGGATTTTTAACGAATCTTGTGCATCCAATAAGTTCATTTGTGTCATTGGATGATCAATTAGGTCATTTTCGTCCTCCCTAGGCATATTCTTATCCAATTAGGGTTTTTAACCAATCTTGTGCATCCAATAGGTGTGTTTGTGTCATTGGATGATCAATTAGGTCATTTTCGTCCTTTCTATGCTTATTCTTGTCCAATTAGGGTTTTTAACCAATCTTGTGCATCCAATAAGTTCATTTGTGTCATTGGATGATCAATTAGATCATTTTCGTCCTCCCTAGGCATATTTTGTCCAACTAGGGTTTTTAACCAATCTTGTGCTTCCAATAGGTGTGTTTGTGTCATTGGATGATCAATTAGGTCATTTTCGTCCTCCCTAGGCTTATTCTTGTCCAATTAGGGTTTTTAACAAATCTTGTGCATCCAATAAGTTCTTTTGTGTCATTGGATGATCAATTAGGTCATTTTCGTCCTCCCTAGGCTTATTCTTGTCCAATTAGGGTTTTTAACCAATCTTGTGCATCCAATAGGTGTGTTTGTGTCATTGGATGATCAATTAGGTCATTTTCGTCCTCCCTAGGCTTATTCTTGTCCAATTAGGGTTTTTAACCAATCTTGTGCATTCAATAGGTGTGTTTGTGTCAATGGATGATCAATTAGGTCATTTTCGTCCTCCCTAGGCTTATTCTTGTCCAATTAGGGTTTTTAACCAATCTTGTGCATCCAATAGGTGTGTTTGTGTCATTGGATGATCAATTAGGTCATTTTCGTCCTCCCTAGGCTTATTTTTGCCCAATTAGGGTTTTTAACCAATCTTGTGCATCCAATAGGTGTGTTTGTGTCATTGGATGATCAATTAGGTCATTTTCGTCCTCCCTAGGCATATTCTTGTCCAATTAGGGTTTTTAACCAATCTTGTGCATCCAATAGGTGTGTTTGTGTCATTGGATGATCAATTAGGTCATTTTCGTCCTCCCTAGGCATATTCTTGTCCAATTAGGGTTTTTAACCAATCTTGTGCATCCAATAGGTGTGTTTGTGGCAATGGTTGATCAATTAGGTCATTTTCGTCCTCCCTAGGCTTATTCTTGTCCAATTAGGGTTTTTAACCAATCTTGTGCATCCAATAAGTTGAGTTGTGTCATTGGATTAACATTTAGGTCATTTTCGTCCTCCCTAGGCTTATTCTTGTCCAATTAGGGTTTTTAACCAATCTTGTGCATCCAATAACTTTGTTTGTGTCCTTGAATTAATATTTAGGTCATTTTCGTCATCCCTAGGCATATTCTTGTCAAATTAGGGTTTTTAACCAATCTTGTGCATCCAATAGGTGTGTCTGTGTCATTGGATGATCAATTAGGTCATTTTCGTCCTCCCTAGGCATATTCTTGTCCAATTAGGGTTTTTAACCAATCTTGTGCATCCAATAGGTGTGTTTGTGTCATTGGATGATCAATTAGGTCATTTTCGTCCTCCCTAGGCTTATTCTTGTCCAATTAGGGTTTTTAACCAATCTTGTGCATCCAATAAGTTGAGTTGTGTCATTGGATTAACATTTAGGTCATTTTCGTCCTCCCTAGGCTTATTCTTGTCCAATTAGGGTTTTTAACCAATCTTGTGCATCCAATAAGTTCATTTGTGTCATTGGATTAACATTTAGGTCATTTTCGTCCTCCCTAGGCATATTCTTGTCCAATTAGAGTTTTAGACCAATCTTGTGCATCCAATAGGTGTGTTTGTGTCATTGGATGGTCAATTAGGTTATTTTCGTCCTCCCTAGCCTTATTCTTGTCCAATTAGGGTTTTTAACTAATCTTGTGCATCCAATAAGTTCATTTGTGTCATTGGATGATCAATTAGGTCATTTTCGTCCTCCCTAGGCATATTCTTGTCCAATTAGGGTTTTTAACCAATCTTGTGCATCCAATAGGTGTGTTTGTGTCATTGGATGATCAATTAGGTCATTTTCGTCCTCCCTAGGCATATTCTTGTCCAATTAGGGTTTTTAACCAATCTTGTGCATCCAATAGGTGTGTTTGTGTCATTGGATGATCAATTAGGTCATTTTTGTCCCCCCTAGGCTTATTCTTGTCCAATTAGGGTTTTTAACCAATCTTGTGCATCCAATAAGTTGAGTTGTGTCATTGGATTACCATTTAGGTCACTTTCATCCTCCCTAGGCTTATTCTTGTCCAATTAGGGTTTTTAACCAATCTTGTGCATCCAATAGGTGTGTTTGTGTCATTGGATGATCAATTAGGTCATTTTCGTCCTCCCTAGGCTTATTCTTGTCCAATTAGGGTTTTTAACCAATCTTGTGCATCCAATAAGTTCATTTGTGTGATTGGATTAACGTTTAGGTCATTTTCGTCCTCCCAAGGCTTATTCTTGTCTAATTAGGGTTTTTAACCAATCTTGTGCATCCAATAAGTTCATTTGTGTCATTGGATTAACATTTAGGTCATTTTCGTCCTCCCTAGGCATATTCTTGTCCAATTAGAGTTTTAGACCAATCTTGTGCATCCAATAGGTGTGTTTGTGACATTGGATGATCAATTAGGTTATTTTCGTCCTCCCTAGGCTTATTCTTGTCCAATTAGGGTTTTTAACTAATCTTGTGCATCCAATAAGTTCATTTGTGTCATTGGATGATCAATTAGGTCATTTTCGTCCTCCCTAGGCATATTCTTGTCGAATTAGGGTTTTTAACCAATCTTGTGCATCCAATAGGTGTGTTTGTTTCATTGGATGATCAATTAGGTCATTTTCGTCCTCCCTAGGCTTATTCTTGTCCAATGAGGGTTTTTAACCAATCTTGTGCATCCAATAACTTTGTTTGTGTTATTGAATTAATATTTAGGTCATTTTCGTCCTCCCTAGGCATATTCTTGTCCAATTAGGGTTTTTAACGAATCTTGTGCATCCAATAGGTGTGTTTGTGTCATTGGATGATCAATTAGGTTATTTTCGTCCTCCCTAGGCATATTCTTGTCAAATTAGGGTTTTTAACGAATCTTGTGCATCCAATAGGTGTGTTTGTTCCATTGGATGATCAATTAGGTTATTTTCGTCCTCCCTAGGCTTATTCTTGTCCAATTAGGGTTTTTAAACAATCATGTGCATCCAATAAGTTGAGTTGTGTCATTGGATTAACATTTAGGTCATTTTCGTCCTCCCTATGCTTATTCTTGTCCAATTATGGTTTTTAACCAATCTTGTGCATCCAATAAGTTGAGTTGTGTCATTGGATTAACATTTAGGTAATTTTCGTCCTCCCTAGGCTTATTCTTGTCCAATTAGGGTTTTTAACCAATCTTGTGCATCCAATAGGTGTGTTTGTGTCATTGGATGATCAATTAGGTCATTTTGGTCCTCCCTAGGCTTATTCTTGCCCAATTAGGGTTTTTAACCAATCTTGTGCATCCAATAGGTTGAGTTGTGTCATTGGATTAACATTTAGGTCATTTTCGTCCTCCCTAGGCATATTCTTGTCCAATTAGAGTTTTAGACCAATCTTGTGCATCCAATAGGTGTGTTTGTGTCATTGAATGATCAATTAGGTTATTTTCGTCCTACCTAGGCTTATTCTTGTCCAATTAGGGTTTTTAACTAATCTTGTGCATCCAATAAGTTAATTTGTGTCATTGGATTAACATTTAGGTCATTTTCGTCCTCCCTAGGCATATTCTTGTCCAATTAGAGTTTTAGACCAATCTTGTGCATCCAATAGGTGTGTTTGTGTCATTGGATGATCAATTAGGTCATTTTCGTCCTCCCTAGGCTTATTCTTGCCCAATTAGGGTTTTTAACCAATCTTGTGCATCCAATAAGTTGAGTTGTGTCATTGGATTAACATTTAGGTCATTTTCGTCCTCCCTAGACTTATTCTTGTCCAATTAGGGTTTTTAACCAATCTTGTGCATCCAATAGGTGTGTTTGTGTCATTGGATGATCAATTAGGTTATTTTCGTCCTCCCTAGGCTTATTCTTGTCCAATTAGGGTTTTAAACCAATCTTGTGCATCCAATAGGTGTGTTTGTGTCATTGGATGACCAATTAGGTCATTTTCGTCCTCCCTAGGCTTATTCTTGTCCAATTAGGGTTTTTAACCAATCTTGTGCATCCAATAAGTTGAGTTGTGTCATTGGATTAACATTTAGGTCATTTTCGTTCTCCCTAGGCATATTCTTGTCCAATTAGGGTTTTTAACCAATCTTGTGCATCCAAAAGTTCATTTGTGTTACTGGATTAACATTTAGGTCATATTCGTCCTCCCTAGGCATATTCTTGTCCAATTAGGGTTTTTAACCAATCTTGTGCATCCAATAGGTGTGTTTGTGTCATTGGATGATCAATTAGGTCATTTTCGTCCTCCCTAGGCATATTCTTGTCCAATTAGGGTTTTTAACCAATCTTGTGCATCCAATAGGTGTGTTTGTGTCATTGGATGATCAATTAGGTCATTTTCGTCCTCCCTAGGCTTATTCTTGTCCAATTAGGGTTTTTAACCAATCTTCTACATCCAATAAGTTCATTTGTGTCATAGGATTAACATTTAGGTCATTTTCGTCCTCCCTAGGCATATTCTTGTCCATTTAGGATTTTTAACCAATCTTGTGCATCCAATAGGTGTGTTTGTGTCATTGGATGATCAATTAGGTTATTTTCGTCCTCCCTAGGCTTATTCTTGTCCAATTAGGGTTTTTAACCAATCTTGTGCATCCAATAGGTGTGTTTGTGTCATTGGATGATCAATTAGTTCATTTTCGTCCTCCCTAGGCATATTCTTGTCCAATTAGGGTCTTTAACGAATCTTGTGCTTCCAATTGGTGTGTTTGTGTCATTGGATGATCAATTAGGTCATTTTCGTCCTCCCTAGGCATATTCTTGTCCAATTAGGGTTTTTAACCAATCTTGTGCATCCAATAGGTGTGTTTGTGTCATTGGATGATCAATTAGGTCATTTTCGTCCTCCCTAGGCTTATTCTTGTCCAATTAGGGTTTTTAACCAATCTTGTACATCTAATAAGTTCATTTGTGTCATTGGATTAACATTTAGGTCATTTTCGTCCTCCTTAGGCATATTCTTGTCCAATTAGGGTTTTTAACCCATCTTGTGCATCCAATAGGTGTATTTGTGTCATTGGATGATCAATTAGGTCATTTTCGTCCTCCCTAGGCATTTTTTGGTCCAATTAGGGTTTTTAACCAATCTTGTGCATCCAATAGGTGTGTTTGTGTCATTGGATGATCAATTAGGTCATTTTCGTCCTCCCTAGGCATATTCTTGTCCAATTAGGGTTTTTAACCAATCTTGTGCATCCAATAGGTGTGTTTGTGTCATTGGATGATCAATTAGGTCATTTTCGTCCTCCCTAGGCTTATTCTTGTCCAATTAGGGTTTTTAACCAATCTTGTGCATCCAATAAGTTGAGTTGTGTCATTGGCTTAACATTTAGGTCATTTTCATTCTCCCTAGGCTTATTCTTGTCCAATTAGGTTTTTAACCAATCTTGTGCATCCAATAAGTTCATTTGTGTCATTGGATGATCAATTAGGTCATTTTCGTCCTCCCTAGACATATTCTTGTCCAGGTAGGGTTTTTAACCAATCTTGTGCATCCAATAGGTGTGTTTGTGTCATTGGATGATCAATTAGGTCATTTTCGTCCTCCCTAGGCATATTCTTGTCCAATTAGGGTTTTTAACCAATCTTGTGCATCCAATAGGTGTGTTTGTGTCATTGGATGATCAATTAGGTCATTTTCGTCCTCCTTAGGCATATTCTTGTCCAATTAGGGTTTTTAACGAATCTTGTGCATCCAATAGGTGTGTTTGTGTCATTGGATGATCAATTAGGTCATTTTCGTCCTGCCTAGGCTTATTCTTGTCCAATTAGGGTTTTTAACCAATCTTGTGCATCCAATAGGTGTGTTTGTGTCATTGGATGATCAATTAGGTCATTTTCGTCTTCCCTAGGCTTATTCTTGTCCAATTAGGGTTTTTAACCAATCTTGTGCATCCAATAAGTTCATTAGTGTCATTGGATGATCAATTAGATCATTTTCGTCCTCCCTAGGCTTATTCTTGTCCAATTAGGGTTTTTAACCAATCTTGTGCATCCAATAGGTGTGTTTGTGTCATTGGATGATCAATTAGGTTATTTTTGTCCTTCCTAGGCTTATTCTTGTCCAATTAGGGTTTTTAACCAATCTTGTGCATCCAATAGGTGTGTTTGTGTCATTGGATGATCAATTAGGTCATTTTCGTCCTCCCTAGGCTTATTCTTGTCCAATTAGGGTTTTTAACCAATCTTGTGCATCCAATAAGTTTGTTTGTGTCATTGAATTATTATTTAGGTCATTTTCGTCCTCCCTATGCATATTCTTGTCCAATTAGGGTTTTTAACCAATCTTGTGCATCCAATAGGTGTGTTTGTGTCATTGGATGATCAATTAGGTCATTTTCGTCCTCCCTAGGCTTATTCTTGTCCAATTAGGGTTTTTAACCAATCTTGTACATCTAATAATTTCATTTGTGTCATTGGATTAACATTTAGGTCATTTTCGTCCTCCCTAGGCATATTCTTGTCCCATTAGGGTTTTTAACCAATCTTGTGCATCCAATAGGTGTGTTTGTGTCATTGGATGATCAATTAGGTCATTTTCGTCCTCCCTAGGCATATTCTTGTCCAATTAGGGTTTTTAACCAATCTTGTGCATCCAATAGGTGTGTTTGTTTCATTGGATGATCAATTAGGTCATTTTTGTCCCCCCTAGGCTTATTCTTGTCCAATTAGGGTTTTTAACCAATCTTGTGCATCCAATAAGTTGAGTTGTGTCATTGGATTACCATTTAGGTCACTTTCATCCTACCTAGGCTTATTCTTGTCCAATTAGGGTTTTTAACCAATCTTGTGCATCCAATAGGTGTGTTTGTGTCATTGGATGATCAATTAGGTCATTTTCGTCCTCCCTAGGCTTATTCTTGTCCAATTAGGGTTTTTAACCAACCTTGTGCATCCAATAAGTTGAGTTGTGTCATTGGATTAACATTTAGGTCATTTTCGTCCTCCCTAGGCTTCTTCTTGTACAATTAGGGTTTTTAACCAATCTTGTGCATCCAATAAGTTAAGTTGTGTCATTGGATTAACATTTAGGTCATTTTCATCCTCCCTAGGCTTATTCTTGTCCAATTAGGGTTTTTAACCAATCTTGTGCATCCAATAAGTTGAGTTGTGTCATTGGATTAACATTTAGGTCATTTTCGTCCTCTCTAGGCATATTCTTGTCCAATTAGAGTTTTAGACAAATCTTGTGCATCCAATAGGTGTGTTTGTGTCATTGGATGATCAATTAGGTTATTTTCGTCCTCCCTAAGCTTATTCTTGTCCAATTAGGGTTTTTAACTAATCTTGTGCATCCAATAAGTGCATCTGTGTCATTGGATGATCAATTAGGTCATTTTCATCGTCCCTAGGCATATTCTTGTCCAATTAGGCTTTTTAACCAATCTTGTTCATCCAATAGGTGTGCTTGTGTCATTGGATGATCAATTAGGTCATTTTCGTCCTCCCTAGGCTTATTCTTGTCCAATTAGGGTTTTTAACCAACCTTGTGCATCCAATAAGTTGAGTTGTGTCATTGGATTAACATTTAGGTCATTTTCGTCCTCCCTAGGCTTATTCTTGTACAATTAGGGTTTTTAACCAATCTTGTGCATCCAATAAGTTAAGTTGTGTCATTGGATTAACATTTAGGTCATTTTCATCCTCCCTAGGCTTATTCTTGTCCAACTAGGGTTTTTAACCAATCTTGTGCATTCAATAAGTTGAGTTGTGTCATTGGATTAACATTTAGGTCATTTTCGTCCTCTCTAGGCATATTCTTGTCCAATTAGAGTTTTAGACCAATCTTGTGCATCCAATAGGTGTGTTTGTGTCATTGGATGATCAATTTGGTCATTTTCGTCCTCCCTAGGCTTATTCTTGTCCAATTAGGGTTTTTAACTAATCTTCTGCCTCCAATAAGTTCATTTGTGTCATTGGATGATCAATTAGGTCATTTTCGTCCTCCCTAGGCATATTCTTGTCCAATTAGGGTTTTTAACCAATCTTGTGCATCCAATAGGTGTGTTTGTGTCATTGGATGATCAATTAGGTCATTTTCGTCCTCCCTAGGCATATTCTTGTCCAATTAGGGTTTTTAACCAATCTTGTGCATCCAATAGGTGTGTTTGTGGCAATGGTTGATCAATTAGGTCATTTTCGTCCTCCCTAGGCTTATTCTTGTCCAATTAGGTTTTTTAACAATTCTTGTGCATCCAATAGGTGTGTTTGTGTCATTGGATGATCAATTAGGCCATTTTTGTCCTCCCTAGGCTTATTCTTGTCCAATTAGGGTTTTTAACCAATCTTGTGCATCCAATAAGTTGAGTTGTGTCATTGGATTAACATTTAGGTCATTTTCGTCCTCCCTAGACTTATTCTTGTCCAATTAGGGTTTTTAACCAATCTTGTGCATCCAATAGGTGTGTTTGTGTCATTGGATGATCAATTAGGTCATTTTCGTCCGCCCTAGGCTTATTCTTGTCCAATTACGGTTTTTAACCAATCTTGTGCATCCAATAAGTTGAGTTGTGTCATTGGATTAACATTTAGGTCATTTTCGTTCTCCCTAGGCTTATTCTTGTCCAATTAGGGTTTTTAACCAATCTTGTGCATCCAATAAGTTTATTTGTGTCATTGGATTAACATTTAGGTCATTTTCGTCCTCCCTAGGCTTATTCTTGTCCAATTAGGGTTTTTAACCAATCTTGTGCATCTAATAGGTGTGTATGTGACATTGGATGATCAATTAGGTCATTTTCGTCCTCCCTAGGCTTATTCTTGTCCAATTAGGGTTTTTAACCAATCTTGTGCATCTGATAAGTTTGTTTGTGTCATTGAATTAATATTTAGGTCATTTTCGTCCTCCCTAGGCATATTCTTGTCCAATTAGGGTTTTTAACCAATCTTGTGAATCCAATAGGTGTGTTTCCATCATTGGATG
The DNA here is from genome assembly GCA_037974775.1 of Cicer pinnatifidum. Taxonomy (NCBI): domain Eukaryota; kingdom Viridiplantae; phylum Streptophyta; class Magnoliopsida; order Fabales; family Fabaceae; genus Cicer; species Cicer pinnatifidum. The sequence continues at coordinate 45,133 of JBBPBR010001170.1, read as the reverse complement.
ATCAATTAGGTCATTTTCGTCCTCCCTAGGCTTATTCTTGTCCAAAGAGGGTTTTTAACAAATCTTGTGCATCCAATAAGTTGAGTTGTGTCATTGGATTAACATTTAGGTCATTTTCGTCCTCCCTAGACTTATTCTTGTCCAATTAGGGTTTTTAACCAATCTTGTGCATCCAATAGGTGTGTTTGTGTCATTGGATGATCAATTAGGTCATTTTCGTCCGCCCTAGGCTTATTCTTGTCCAATTACGGTTTTTAACCAACCTTGTGCATCCAATAAGTTGAGTTGTGTCATTGGATTAACATTTAGGTCATTTTCGTCCTCCCTAGGCTTATTCTTGTACAATTAGGGTTTTTAACCATTCTTGTGCATCCAATAAGTTAAGTTGTGTCATTGGATTAACATTTAGGTCATTTTCATCCTCCCTAGGCTTATTCTTGTCCAATTAGGGTTTTTAACCAATCTTGTGCATCCAATAAGTTGAGTTGTGTCATTGGATTAACATTTAGGTCATTTTCGTCCTCTCTAGGCATATTCTTGTCCAATTAGAGTTTTAGACAAATCTTGTGCATCCAATAGGTGTGTTTGTGTCATTGGATGATCAATTAGGTTATTTTCGTCCTCCCTAGGCTTATTCTTGTCCAATTAGGGTTTTTAACTAATCTTGTGCATCCAATAAGTGCATCTGTGTCATTGGATGATCAATTAGGTCATTTTCATCGTCCCTAGGCATATTCTTGTCCAATTAGGCTTTTTAACCAATCTTGTGCATCCAATAGGTGTGCTTGTGTCATTGGATGATCAATTAGGTCATTTTCGTCCTCCCTAGGCTTATTCTTGTCCAATTAGGGTTTTTAACCAACCTTGTGCATCCAATAAGTTGAGTTGTGTCATTGGATTACCATTTAGGTCACTTTCATCCTACCTAGGCTTATTCTTGTCCAATTAGGGTTTTTAACCAATCTTGTGCATCCAATAGGTGTGTTTGTGTCATTGGATGATCAATTAGGTCATTTTCGTCCTCCCTAGGCTTATTCTTGTCCAATTAGGGTTTTTAACCAATCTTGTGCATCCAATAAGTTGAGTTGTGTCATTGGATTAACATTTAGGTCATTTTCGTCCTCCCTAGGGTTATTCTTGTCCAATTAGGGTTTTTAACCAATCTTGTGCATCCAATAAGTTCATTTGTGTCATTGGATTAATATTTAGGTCATTTTCGTCCTCCCTAGGCATATTCTTATCCAATTATTTAGACCAATCTTGTGCATCCAATAGGTGTGTTTGTGTCATTGGATGATCAGTTAGGTTATTTTCGTCCTCCCTAGGCTTATTCTTGTCCAATTAGTGTTTTTAACTAATCTTGTGCATCCAATAAGTTCATTTGTGTCATTGGATGATCAATTAGGTCATTTTCGTCCTCCCTAGGCATATTCTTGTCCAATTAGGGTTTTTAACCAATCTTGTGCATCCAATAGGTGTGTTTGTGTCATTGGATGATCAATTAGGTCATTTTCGTCCTCCCTAGGCTTATTCTTGTCCAATTAGGGTTTTTAACCAATCTTGTGCATCCAATAAGTTGAGTTGTGTCATTGGATTAATATTTAGGTTATTTTCGTCCTCCCTAGGCATATTCTTGTCCAATTAGGGTTTTTAACCAATCTTGTGCATCCAATAGGTGTGTTTGTGTCATTGGATGATCAATTAGGTCATTTTCGTCCTCCCTAGGCTTATTCTTGTCCAATTAGGGTTTTTAACCAATCTTGTGCATCCAATAACTTTGTTTGTGTCCTTTAATTAATATTTAGGTCATTTTCGTCCTCCCTAGGCATATTCTTGTCCAATTAGGGTTTTTAACCAATCTTGTGCATACAATAGGTGTGTTTGTGTCATTGGATGTTCAATTAGGTTATTTTCGTCCTCCCTAGGCTTATTCTTGTCCAATTAGGGTTTTTAACCAATCTTGTGCATCCAATAAGTTCATTTGTGTCATTGGATTAACATTTAGGTCATTTTCGTCCTCCCTAGGCATATTCTTGTCCAATTAGGGTTTTTAACCAATCTTGTGCATCCAATAAGTTCATTTGTGTTATTGGATTAACATTTAGGTCATTTTCGTCCTCCGTTGGCATATTCTTGTCCAATTAGGGTTTTTAACCAATCTTGTGCATCCAATAGGTGTGTTTGTGTCATTGGATGATCAATTAGGTCATTTTCGTCCTCCCAAGGCTTATTCTTGTCCAATTTGGGTTTTTAACCAATCTTGTGCATCCAATAGGTGTGTTTGTGTCATTGCATGATCAATTAGGTTATTTTCGTCCTCCCTAGGCTTATTCTTGTCCAATTAGGGTTTTTAACCAATCTTGTGCATCCAATAAGTTCATTTGTGTCATTGGATTAACATTTAGGTCATTTTCGTCCTCCCTAGGCATATTCTTGTCCAATTAGGGTTTTTAACCAATCTTGTGCATCCAATAAGTTCATTTGTGTTATTGGTTTAACATTTAGGTCATTTTCGTCTTCCCTTGGCATATTCTTGTCCAATTAGGGTTTTTAACCAATCTTGTGCATCCAATAGGTGTGGTTGTGTCATTGGATAATCAGTTAGGTCATTTTTGTCCTCCCTAGGCTTATTCTTGTCCAATTAGGGTTTTTAACCAATCTTGTGCATCCAATAAGTTTGTTTGTGTCATTGAATTAATATTTAGGTTATTTTCGTCCTGCCTAGGCATATTCTTGTCCAATTAGGGTTTTTAACCAATCTTGTGCATCCAATAGGTGTGTTTGTGTCATTGGATGATCAATTAGGTCATTTTCGTCCTCCCTAGGCTTATTCTTGTCCAATTAGGGTTTTTAACCAATCTTGTGCATCCAATAACTTTGTTTGTGTCCTTGAATTAATATTTAGGTCATTTTCGTCTTCCCTAGGCATATTCTTGTCCAATTAGGGTTTTTAACCAATCTTGTGCATCCAACAGGTGTGTTTGTGTCATTGGATGTTCAATTAGGTTATTTTCGTCCTCCCTAGGCTTATTCTTGTCCAATTAGGGTTTTTAACCAATCTTGTGCATCCAATAAGTTCATTTGTGTCATTGGATTAACATTTAGGTCATTTTCGTCCTCCCTAGGCATATTCTTGTCCAATTAGGGTTTTTAACTAATCTTGTGAATCCAATATGTGTGTTTGTGTCGTTGGATGATCAATTAGGTCATTTTCGTCCTCCCTAGGCTTATTCTTGTCCAATTAGGGTTTTTAACCAATCTTGTGCATCCAATAAGTTCATTTGTGTCATTGGATGATCAATTAGGTCATTTTCGTCCTCCCTAGGCATATTCTTGTCCAATTAGGGTTTTTAACCAATCTTGTGCATCCAATAGGTGTGTTTGTGTCATTGGATGATCAATTAGGTCATTTTCGTCCTCCCTAGGCTTATTCTTGTCCAATTAGGGTTTTTAACCAATCTTGTGCATCCAATAAGTTCATTTGTGTCATTGGATTAACATTTAGGTCATTTTCGTCATCCGTAGGCATATTCTTGTCCAATTAGAGTTTTAGACCAATCTTGTTCATCCAATAGGTGTGTTTGTGTCATTGGATGATCAATTAGGTCATTTTCGTCCTCCCTAGGCTTATTCTTGTCCAATTAGGGTTTTTAACCAATCTTGTGCATCCAATAAGTTCATTTGTGTCATTGGATGATCAATTAGGTCATTTTCGTCCTCCCTAGGCATATTCTTGTCCAACTAGGGTTTTAAACCAATCTTGTGCATCCACTAGGTGTGTTTGTGTCATTGGATGATCAATTAGGTCATTTTCGTCCTCCCTAGGCTTATTCTTGTCCAATTAGGGTTTTTAACCAATCTTGTGCATCCAATAGGTGTGTTTGTGTCATTGGATGATCAATTAGGTCATTTTCGTCCTCCCTAGGCTTATTCTTGTCCAATTAGGGTTTTTAACCAATCTTGTGCATCCAATAGGTGTGTTTGTGTCATTGGATGATCAATTAGGTCATTTTTGTCCTCCCTAGGCTTATTTTTGTCCAATTAGTGTTTTTAACCAATCTTGTGCATCCAATAAGTTCATTTGTGTCATTGGATGATCAATTAGGTCATTTTCATCCTCCCTAGGCATATTCATGTCCAACTATGGTTTTTAACCAATCTTGTGCATCCAATAGGTGTGTTTGTGTGATTGGATGATCAATTAGGTCATTTTCGTCCTCCCTAGGCTTATTCTTGTCCAATTAGGGTTTTTAACCAATCTTGTGCATCCAATAGGTGTGTTTGTGTCATTGGATGATCAATTAGGTCATTTTCGTCCTCCCTAGGCTTATTCTTGTCCAATTAGGGTTTTTAACCAATCTTGTGCATCCAATAGGTGTGTTTGTGTCATTGGATGATCAATTAGGTCATTTTTATCCTCCCTAGGCTTATTCTTGTCCAATTAGGATTTTTAACCAATCTTGTGCATCCAATAGGTGTGTTTGTGTCATTGGATGATCAATTAGGTCATTTTTATCCTCCCTAGGCTTATTCTTGTCCAATTAGGATTTTTAACCAATCTTGTGCATCCAATAGGTGTGTTTGTGTCATTGGATGATCAATTAGGTCATTTTCGTCCTCCCTAGGCTTATTCTTGTCCAATTAGGGTTTTTAACCAATCTTGTGCATCCAATAGGTGTGTTTGTGTCATTGGATGATCAATTAGGTCATTTTCGTCCACCCTAGGCTTATTCTTGTCCAATTAGGGTTTTTAACTAATTTTGTGCATCCAATAAGTTCATTTGTGTCATTGGATGATCAATTAGGTAATTTTCGTCCTCCCTAGGCATATTCTTGTACAACTAGGGTTTTTAACCAATCTTGTGCATCCAATAAGTTCATTTGTGACATTGGATGACCAATTAGGTCATTTTCGTCCTCCCTAGGCATATTCTTGTCCAACTAGGGTTTTTAACCAATCTTGTGCATCCAATAGGTGTGTTTGTGTCATTGGATGATCAATTAGGTCATTTTCGTCCTCCCTAGGCTTATTCTTGCCCAATTAGGGTTTTTAACCAATCTTGTGCATCCAATAAGTTGAGTTGTGTCATTGGATTAACATTTAGGTCATTTTCGTCCTCCCTAGGCTTATTCTTGTCCAATTAGGGTTTTAACCAATCTTGTGCATCCAATAAGTTCATTTGTGTCATTGGATTAACATTTAGGTCATTTTCGTCTTCCCTAGGCATATTCTTGTCCAATTAGAGTTTTAGACCAATCTTGTGCATCTAATAGGTGTGTTTGTGTCATTGGATGATCAATTAGGTTATTTCCGTCCTCCCTAGGCTAATTCTTTTCCAATAAGGGTTTTTAACTAATCTTGTGCATCCAATAAGTTCATTTGTGTCATTGGATGATCAATTAGGTCATTTTCGTCCTCCCTAGGCATATTCTTGTCCAATTAGGGTTTTTAACCAATCTTGTGCATCCAATAGGTGTGTTTGTGTCATTGGATGATCAATTAGGTCATTTTCGTCCTCCCTAGGCTTATTCTTGTCCAATTAGGGTTTTTAACCAATCTTGTGCATCCAATAGGTGTGTTTGTGTCATTGGATGATCAATTAGGTCATTTTCGTCCTCCCTAGGCCTATTCTTGCCCAATTAGGGTTTTTAACCAATCTTGTGAATCCAATAAGTTTGTTTGTGTCATTGAATTAATATTTAGGTCATTTTCGTCCTCCCTACGCATATTATTGTCCAATTAGGGTTTTTAACCAATCTTCTGCATCCAATAGGTGTGTTTGTGTCATTGGATGATCAATTAGGTCATTTTCGTCCTCCCTAGGCATATTCTTGTCCAATTAGGGTTTTTAACCAATCTTGTGCATCCAATAGGTGTGTTTGTGTCATTGGATGATCAATTAGGTCATTTTCGTCCTCCCTAGGCATATTCTTGTCCAATTAGGGTTTTTAACCAATCTTGTGCATCCAATAGGTTGAGTTGTGTCATTGGATTAACATTTAGGTCATTTTCGTCCTCCCTAGGCATATTCTTGTCCAATTAGGGTTTTTAACCAATCTTGTGCATCCAATAGGTGTGTTTGTGTCATTGGATGATCAATTAGGTCATTTTCGTCCTCCCTAGGCTTATTCTTGTCCAATTAGGGTTTTTAACCAATCTTGTGCATCCAATAGGTGTGTTTGTGTCATTGGATGATCAATTAGGTCATTTTCGTCCTCCCTAGGCTTATTCTTGTCCAATTAGGGTTTTTAACCATTCTTGTGCATCCAATAGGTGTGTTTGTGTCATTGGATGATCAATTAGGTCATTGTTGTCCTCCCTAGGCTTATTCTTGTCCAATTAGGGTTTTTAACCAATCTTGTGCATCCAATAGGTGTGTTTGTGTCATTGGATGATCAATTAGGTCATTTTCGTCCTCCCTAGGCTTATTCTTGTCCAATTAGGGTTTTTAACCAATCTTGTGCATCCAATAAGTGTGTTTGTGTCATTGGATGATCAATTAGGTCATTTTCATCCTCCCTAGGCTTATTCTTGTCCAATTAGGGTTTTTAACCAATCTTGTGCATCCAATAAGTTTGTTTGTGTCATTGAATTAATATTTAGGTCATTTTCGTCCTCCCTAGGCATATTCTTGTCCAATTAGGGTTTTTAACCAATCTTGTGCATCCAATAGGTGTGCTTGTGTCATTGGATGATCAATTAGGTCATTTTCGTCCTCCCTAGGCTTATTCATGTCCAATTAGGGTTTTTAACCAATCTTGTGCTTCCAATAGGTGTGTTTGTGTCATTGGATGATCAATTAGGTCATTTTCGTCCTCCCTAGGCTTATTCTTGTCCAATTAGGGTTTTTAACTAATCTTGTGCATCCGATAAGTTTGTTTGTGTCATTGAATTAATATTTAGGTCATTTTCGTCCTCCATAGGCATATTCTTGTCCAATTAGGGTTTTTAACCAATCTTGTGCATCCAATAGGTGTGCTTGTGTCATTGGATGATCAATTAGGTCATTTTCGTCCTCCCTAGGCTTATTCTTGTCCAATTAGGGTTTTTAACCAACCTTGTGCATCCAATAAGTTGAGTTGTGTCATTGGATTAACATTTAGGTCATTTTCGTCCTCCCTAGGCTTATTCTTGTACAATTAGGGTTTTTAACCAATCTTGTGCATCCAATAAGTTAAGTTGTGTCATTGGATTAACATTTAGGTCATTTTCGTCCTCCCTAGGCTTATTCTTGTCCAATTAGGGTTTTTAACCAATCTTGTGCATCCAATAAGTTGAGTTGTGTCATTGGATTAACATTTAGGTCATTTTCGTCCTCTCTAGGCATATTCTTGTCCAATTAGAGTTTTAGACAAATCTTGTGCATCCAATAGGTGTGTTTGTGTCATTGGATGATCAATTAGGTTATTTTTGTCCTCCCTAGGCTTATTCTTGTCCAATTAGGGTTTTTAACTAATCTTGTGCATCCAATAAGTGCATCTGTGTCATTGGATGATCAACTAGGTCATTTTCATCGTCCCTAGGCATATTCTTGTCCAATTAGGCTTTTTAACCAATCTTGTGCATCCAATAGGTGTGCTTGTGTCATTGGATGATCAATTAGGTCATTTTCGTCCTCCCTAGGCTTATTCTTGTCCAATTAGGGTTTTTAACCAACCTTGTGCATCCAATAAGTTGAGTTGTGTCATTGGATTAACATTTAGGTCATTTTCGTCCTCTCTAGGCATATTCTTGTCCAATTAGAGTTTTAGACAAATCTTGTGCATCCAATAGGTGTGTTTGTGTCATTGGATGATCAATTAGGTTATTTTCGTCCTCCCTAGGCTTATTCTTGTCCAATTAGGGTTTTTAACTAATCTTGTGCATCCAATAAGTGCATCTGTGTCATTGGATGATCAATTAGGTCATTTTCATCGTCCCTAGGCATATTCTTGTCCAATTAGGCTTTTTAACCAATCTTGTGCATCCAATAGGTGTGCTTGTGTCATTGGATGATCAATTAGGTCATTTTCGTCCTCCCTAGGCATATTCTTGTCCAATTAGGGTTTTTAACCAATCTTGTGCATCCAATAGGTGTGTTTGTTTCATTGGATGATCAATTAGGTCATTTTTGTCCCCCCTAGGCTTATTCTTGTCCAATTAGGGTTTTTAACCAATCTTGTGCATCCAATAAGTTGAGTTGTGTCATTGGATTACCATTTAGGTCACTTTCATCCTACCTAGGCTTATTCTTGTCCAATTAGGGTTTTTAACCAATCTTGTGCATCCAATAGGTGTGTTTGTGTCATTGGATGATCAATTAGGTCATTTTCGTCCTCCCTAGGCTTATTCTTGTCCAATTAGGGTTTTTAACCAACCTTGTGCATCCAATAAGTTGAGTTGTGTCATTGGATTAACATTTAGGTCATTTTCGTCCTCCCTAGGCTTCTTCTTGTACAATTAGGGTTTTTAACCAATCTTGTGCATCCAATAAGTTAAGTTGTGTCATTGGATTAACATTTAGGTCATTTTCATCCTCCCTAGGCTTATTCTTGTCCAATTAGGGTTTTTAACCAATCTTGTGCATCCAATAAGTTGAGTTGTGTCATTGGATTAACATTTAGGTCATTTTCGTCCTCTCTAGGCATATTCTTGTCCAATTAGAGTTTTAGACAAATCTTGTGCATCCAATAGGTGTGTTTGTGTCATTGGATGATCAATTAGGTTATTTTCGTCCTCCCTAAGCTTATTCTTGTCCAATTAGGGTTTTTAACTAATCTTGTGCATCCAATAAGTGCATCTGTGTCATTGGATGATCAATTAGGTCATTTTCATCGTCCCTAGGCATATTCTTGTCCAATTAGGCTTTTTAACCAATCTTGTTCATCCAATAGGTGTGCTTGTGTCATTGGATGATCAATTAGGTCATTTTCGTCCTCCCTAGGCTTATTCTTGTCCAATTAGGGTTTTTAACCAACCTTGTGCATCCAATAAGTTGAGTTGTGTCATTGGATTAACATTTAGGTCATTTTCGTCCTCCCTAGGCTTATTCTTGTACAATTAGGGTTTTTAACCAATCTTGTGCATCCAATAAGTTAAGTTGTGTCATTGGATTAACATTTAGGTCATTTTCATCCTCCCTAGGCTTATTCTTGTCCAACTAGGGTTTTTAACCAATCTTGTGCATTCAATAAGTTGAGTTGTGTCATTGGATTAACATTTAGGTCATTTTCGTCCTCTCTAGGCATATTCTTGTCCAATTAGAGTTTTAGACCAATCTTGTGCATCCAATAGGTGTGTTTGTGTCATTGGATGATCAATTTGGTCATTTTCGTCCTCCCTAGGCTTATTCTTGTCCAATTAGGGTTTTTAACTAATCTTCTGCCTCCAATAAGTTCATTTGTGTCATTGGATGATCAATTAGGTCATTTTCGTCCTCCCTAGGCATATTCTTGTCCAATTAGGGTTTTTAACCAATCTTGTGCATCCAATAGGTGTGTTTGTGTCATTGGATGATCAATTAGGTCATTTTCGTCCTCCCTAGGCATATTCTTGTCCAATTAGGGTTTTTAACCAATCTTGTGCATCCAATAGGTGTGTTTGTGGCAATGGTTGATCAATTAGGTCATTTTCGTCCTCCCTAGGCTTATTCTTGTCCAATTAGGTTTTTTAACAATTCTTGTGCATCCAATAGGTGTGTTTGTGTCATTGGATGATCAATTAGGCCATTTTTGTCCTCCCTAGGCTTATTCTTGTCCAATTAGGGTTTTTAACCAATCTTGTGCATCCAATAAGTTCATTTGTGTCATTGGATTAACATTTAGGTCATTTTCGTCCTCCCTAGGCTTATTCTTGTCCAATTAGGGTTTTTAACCAATCTTGTGCATCTAATAGGTGTGTATGTGACATTGGATGATCAATTAGGTCATTTTCGTCCTCCCTAGGCTTATTCTTGTCCAATTAGGGTTTTTAATCAATCTTGTGCATCTGATAAGTTTGTTTGTGTCATTGAATTAATATTTAGGTCATTTTCGTCCTCCCTAGGCATATTCTTGTCCAATTAGGGTTTTTAACCAATCTTGTGAATCCAATAGGTGTGTTTCCATCATTGGATGATCAATTAGGTCATTTTCGTCCTCCCTAGACTTATTCTTGTCCAATTAGGGTTTTTAACAAATCTTGTGCATCCAATAAGTTGAGTTGTGTCATTGGATTAACATTTAGGTCATTTTCGTCCTCCCTAGACTTATTCTTGTCCAATTAGGGTTTTTAACCATATATTGTGCATCCAATAGGTGTGTTTGTGTCATTGGATGATCAATTAGGTCATTTTCGTCCGCCCTAGGCTTATTCTTGTCCAATTACGGTTTTTAACCAATCTTGTGCATCCAATAAGTTGAGTTGTGTCATTGGATTAACATTTAGGTCATTTTCGTTCTCCCTAGGCTTATTCTTGTCCAATTAGGGTTTTTAACCAATCTTGTGCATCCAATAAGTTTATTTGTGTCATTAGATTAACATTTAGGTCATTTTCGTCCTCCCTAGGCATATTCTTGTCCAATTAGGGTTTTTAACCAATCTTGTGCATCCAATAGGTGTGTTTGTGTCATTGGATGATCAATTAGGTTATTTTCGTCCTCCCTAGGCTTTTTTTTGTTCAATTAGGGTTTTAAACCAATCTTGTGCATCCAATAGGTGTGGTTGGGTCATTGGATGATCAATTAGGTCATTTTCGTCCACCCGAGGCATATTCTTGTCCGATTAGGGTTTTTAACCAATCTTGTGCATCCAATAGGTGTGTTTGTGTCATTGGATGATCAATTAGGTCATTTTCGTCCTCCGTAGGCATATTCTTGTCCAATTAGGGTTTTTAACCAATCTTGTGCATCCAATAGGTGTGTTTGTGTCATTGGATGATCAATTAGGTCATTTTCGTCCTCCCTAGGCATATTCTTGTCCAATTAGGGTTTTTAACCAATCTTGTGCATCCAATAGGTGTGTTTGTTTCATTGGATGATCAATTAGGTCATTTTTGTCCCCCCTAGGCTTATTCTTGTCCAATTAGGGTTTTTAACCAATCTTGTGCATCCAATAAGTTGAGTTGTGTCATTGGATTACCATTTAGGTCACTTTCATCCTACCTAGGCTTATTCTTGTCCAATTAGGGTTTTTAACCAATCTTGTGCATCCAATAGGTGTGTTTGTGTCATTGGATGATCAATTAGGTCATTTTCGTCCTCCCTAGGCTTATTCTTGTCCAATTAGGGTTTTTAACCAACCTTGTGCATCCAATAAGTTGAGTTGTGTCATTGGATTAACATTTAGGTCATTTTCGTCCTCCCTAGGCTTCTTCTTGTACAATTAGGGTTTTTAACCAATCTTGTGCATCCAATAAGTTAAGTTGTGTCATTGGATTAACATTTAGGTCATTTTCATCCTCCCTAGGCTTATTCTTGTCCAATTAGGGTTTTTAACCAATCTTGTGCATCCAATAAGTTGAGTTGTGTCATTGGATTAACATTTAGGTCATTTTCGTCCTCTCTAGGCATATTCTTGTCCAATTAGAGTTTTAGACAAATCTTGTGCATCCAATAGGTGTGTTTGTGTCATTGGATGATCAATTAGGTTATTTTCGTCCTCCCTAAGCTTATTCTTGTCCAATTAGGGTTTTTAACTAATCTTGTGCATCCAATAAGTGCATCTGTGTCATTGGATGATCAATTAGGTCATTTTCATCGTCCCTAGGCATATTCTTGTCCAATTAGGCTTTTTAACCAATCTTGTTCATCCAATAGGTGTGCTTGTGTCATTGGATGATCAATTAGGTCATTTTCGTCCTCCCTAGGCTTATTCTTGTCCAATTAGGGTTTTTAACCAACCTTGTGCATCCAATAAGTTGAGTTGTGTCATTGGATTAACATTTAGGTCATTTTCGTCCTCCCTAGGCTTATTCTTGTACAATTAGGGTTTTTAACCAATCTTGTGCATCCAATAAGTTAAGTTGTGTCATTGGATTAACATTTAGGTCATTTTCATCCTCCCTAGGCTTATTCTTGTCCAACTAGGGTTTTTAACCAATCTTGTGCATTCAATAAGTTGAGTTGTGTCATTGGATTAACATTTAGGTCATTTTCGTCCTCTCTAGGCATATTCTTGTCCAATTAGAGTTTTAGACCAATCTTGTGCATCCAATAGGTGTGTTTGTGTCATTGGATGATCAATTTGGTCATTTTCGTCCTCCCTAGGCTTATTCTTGTCCAATTAGGGTTTTTAACTAATCTTCTGCCTCCAATAAGTTCATTTGTGTCATTGGATGATCAATTAGGTCATTTTCGTCCTCCCTAGGCATATTCTTGTCCAATTAGGGTTTTTAACCAATCTTGTGCATCCAATAGGTGTGTTTGTGTCATTGGATGATCAATTAGGTCATTTTCGTCCTCCCTAGGCATATTCTTGTCCAATTAGGGTTTTTAACCAATCTTGTGCATCCAATAGGTGTGTTTGTGTCATTGGATGATCAATTAGGTCATTTTCGTCCTCCCTAGGCTTATTCTTTTCCAATTAGGGTTTTTAACCAATCTTGTGCATCCAATAAGTTGAGTTGTGTCATTGGATTAACATTTAGCTCATATTCGTCCTCCCTAGGCTTATTCTTGTGCAATTAGGGTTTTTAACCAATCTTGTGCATCCAATACGTTCATTTGTGTCATTGGATTAACATTTAGGTCATTTTCGTCCTCTCTAGGCATATTCTTGTCCAATTAGAGTTTTAGACCAATCTTGTGCATCCAATAGGTGTGTTTGTGTCATTGGATGATCAATTAGGTCATTTTCGTCCTCCCTAGGCATATTCTTGTCCAATTAGGGTTTTTAACTAATCTTGTGCATCCAATAGGTGCGTTTGTGTCATTGGATGATCAATTAGGTCATTTTCGTCCTCCCTAGGCATATTCTTGTCCAATTAGGGTTTTTAACCAATCTTGTGCATCCAATAGGTGTGTTTGTGTCATTGGATGATCAATTAGGTCATTTTCGTCCTCCCTAGGCTTATTCTTTTCCAATTACGGTTTTTAACCAATCTTGTGCATCTAATAACTTTGTTTGTGTCATTGAATTAATATTTAGGTCATTTTCGTCCTCCCTAGGCATATTCTTGTCCAATTAGGGTTTTTAACCACTCTTGTGCATCCAATAGGTGTGTTTGGGTCATTGGATGATCAATTAGGTCATTTTCGTCCTCCCTAGGCTTATTCTTGTCCAATTAGGGTTTTTAACCAATCTTGTGCATCCAATAGGCGTGTTTGTGTCATTGGATGATCAATTAGGTCATTTTCGTCCTCCCTAGGCATATTCTTGTCCAATTAGGGTTTTTAACCAATCTTGTGCATCCAATAGGTGTGTTTGTGTCATTGGATGATCAATTAGGTCATTTTCGTCCTCCCTAGGCTTATTCTTTTCAAATTAGGGTTTTTAACCAATCTTGTGCATCCAATAGGTGTGTTTGTGTCATTGGATGATCAATTAGGTCATTTTCGTCCTCCCTAGGCTTATTCTTGTCCAATTAGGGTTTTTAACCAATCTTGTGTATCCAATAAGTTTGTTTGTATCATTGAATTAATATTTAGGTCATTTTCGTCCTCCCTAGGATATTCTTGTCCAATTAGGGTTTTTAACCAATCTTGTGCATCCAATAGGTGTGTTTGTGTCATTGGATGATCAATTAGGTCATTTTCGTCCTCCCTAGGCATATTCTTGTCCAATTAGGGTTTTTAACCAATCTTGTGCATCCAATAGGTGAGTTCGTATCATTGGATGATCAATTAGGTCATTTGCGTCCTCCCTAGGCATATTCTTGTCCAATTAGGGTTTTTAACCAATCTTGTGCATCCAATAGGTGTGTTTGTGTCATTGGATGATCAATTAGGTCGTTTTCGTCCTCCCTAGGCATATTCTTGTCCAATTAGGGTTTTAACCAATCTTGTGCATCCAATAAGTTGAGTTGTGTCATTGGATTAACATTTATGTCATTTTCGTCCTCCCTAGGCTTATTCTTGTCTAATTAGGGTTTTTAACCAATCTTGTGCATCCAATAGGTGTGTTTGTGTCATTGGATGATCAATTAGGTCATTTTCGTCCTCCCTAGGCTTATTCTTGCCCAATTAGGGTTTTTAACCAATCTTGTGCATCCAATAAGTTGAGTTGTGTCATTGGATTAACATTTAGGTCATTTTCGTCCTCCCTAGGCTTATTCTTGACCAATTAGGGTTTTTAACCAATCTTGTGCATCCAATAAGTTCATTTGTGTCATTGGATTAACATTTAGGTCATTTTCGTCCTACCTAGGCATATTCTTGTCCAATTAGAGTTTTAGACCAATCTTGTGCATCCAATAGGTGTGTTTGTGTCATTGGATGATCAATTAGGTTATTTTCGTCCTCCCTAGCCTTATTCTTGTCCAATTAGGGTTTTTAACTAATCTTGTGCATCCAATAAGTTCATTTGTGTCATTGGATGATCAATTAGGTCATTTTCGTCCTCCCTAGGCATATTCTTGTCCAATTAGGGTTTTTAACCAATCTTGTGCATCCAATAGGTGTGTTTGTTTCATTGGATGATCAATTAGGTCATTTTTGTCCCCCCTAGGCTTATTCTTGTCCAATTAGGGTTTTTAACCAATCTTGTGCATCCAATAAGTTGAGTTGTGTCATTGGATTACCATTTAGGTCACTTTCATCCTCCCTAGGCTTATTCTTGTCCAATTAGGGTTTTTAACCAATCTTGTGCATCCAATAGGTGTGTTTGTGTCATTGGATGATCAATTAGGTCATTTTCGTCCTCCCTAGGCTTATTCTTGTCCAATTAGGGTTTTTAACCAATCTTGTGCATCCATCCAATAAGTTCATTTGTGTCATTGGATTAACATTTAGGTCATTTTCGTCCTCCCTAGGCATATTCTTGTCCAATTAGAGTTTTAGACCAATCTTGTGCATCCAATAGGTGTGTTTGTGTCATTGGATGATCAATTAGGTTATTTTCGTCCTACCTAGGCTTATTCTTGTCCAATTAGGGTTTTTAACTAATATTGTGCATCCAATAAGTTCATTTGTGTCATTGGATGATCAATTAGGTCATTTTCGTCCTCCCTAGGCTTATTCTTGCCCAATTAGGGTTTTTAACCAATCTTGTGCATCCAATAAGTTGAGTTGTGTCATTGGATTAACATTTAGGTCATTTTCGTCCTCCCTAGGCTTATTCTTGTCCAATTAGGGTTTTTAACCAATCTTGTGCATCCAATATGTTCATTTGTGTCATTGGATTAACATTTAGGTCATTTTCGTCCTCCCTAGGCATATTCTTGTCCAATTAGAGTTTTAGACCAATCTTGTGCATCCAATAGGTGTGTTTGTGTCATTGGATGATCAATTAGGTTATTTTCGTCCTACCTAGGCTTATTCTTGTCCAATTAGGGTTTTTAACTAATCTTGTGCATCCAATAAGTTAATTTGTGTCATTGGATTAACATTTAGGTCATTTTCGTCCTCCCTAGGCATATTCTTGTCCAATTAGGGTTTTTAACCAATCTTGTGCATCCAATAGGTGTGTTTGTGTCATTGGATGATCTATTAGGTCATTTTCATCCTCCCTAGGCATATTCTTGTCCAATTAGGGTTTTTAACCAATCTTGTGCATCCAATAGGTGTGTTTGTGGCAATGGATGATCAATTAGGTCATTTTCGTCCTCCCAAGGCTTATTCTTGTCCAATTAGGGTTTTTAACCAATCTTGTGCATCCAGTAGGTGTGTTTGTGTCATTGGATGATCAATTAGGTCATTTTCGTCCTCCCTAGGCTTATTCTTGTCCAATTAGGGTTTTTAACTAATCTTGTGCATCCAATAAGATCATTTGTGTCATTGGATGATCAATTAGGTCATTTTCGTCCTCCCTAGGCATATTCTTGTCCAATTAGGGTTTTTAACCAATCTTGTGCATCCAATAGGTGTGCTTGTGTCATTGGATGATCAATTAGGTCATTTTCGTCCTCCCTAGGCTTATTCTTTTCCAATTAGGGTTTTTAACCAATCTTGTGCATCCAATAGGTGTGTTTGTGTCATTGGATGATCAATTAGGTCATTTTCGTCCTCCCTAGGCTTATTCTTATCCAATTAGGGTTTTTAACCAATCTTGTGCATCCAATAGGTGTGTTTGCGTCATTGGATGATCAATTAGCTCATTTTCGTCCTCCCTAGGCTTATTCTTGTCCAATTAGGGTTTTTAACCAATCTTGTGCATCCGATAAGTTTGTTTGTGTCATTGAATTAATATTTAGGTCTTTTTTGTCCTCCCTAGGAATATTCTTGTCCAATTAGGGTTTTTAACCAATCTTGTGCATCCAATAGGTGTGTTTGTGTCATTGGATGATCAATTAGGTCATTTACGTCCTCCCTAGGCATATTCTTGTCCAATTAGGGTTTTTAACCAATCTTGTGCATCCAATATGTTCATTTGTGTCATTGGATTAACATTTAGGTCATTTTCGTCCTCCCTAGGCATATTCTTGTCCAATTAGAGTTTTAGACCAATCTTGTGCATACAATAGGTGTGTTTGTGTCATTGGATGATCAATTAGGTTATTTTCGTCCTACCTAGGCTTATTCTTGTCCAATTAGGGTTTTTAACTAATCTTGTGCATCCAATAAGTTAATTTGTGTCATTGGATGATCAATTAGGTCATTTTCGTCCTCCCTAGGCATATTCTTGTCCAATTAGGGTTTTTAACCAATCTTGTGCATCCAATAGGTGTGTTTGTGTCATTGGATGATCAATTAGGTCATTTTCGTCCTCCCTAGGCTTATTCTTTTCCAATTAGGGTTTTTAACCAATCTTGTGCATCCAATAGGTGTGCTTGTGTCATTGGATGATCAATTAGGTCGTTTTCGTCCTCCCTAGGCATATTCTTGTCCAATTAGGGTTTTTGACCAATCTTGTGCATCCAATAGGTGTGTTTGGGTCATTGGATGATCAATTAGGTCGTTTTCGTCCTCCCTAGGCTTATTCTTGTCCAATTAGGGTTTTTAACCAATCTTGTGCATCCAATAAGTTGAGTTGTGTCATTGGATTAACATTTAGGTCATTTTCGTCATCCCTAGGCTTATTCTTGTCCAATTAGGGTTTTTAACCAATCTTGTGCATCCAATAGGTGTGTTTGTGTCATTGGATGATCAACTAGGTCATTTTCGTCCTCCTTAGGCTTATTCTTGTCCAATTCGAGTTTTTAACCAATCTTGTGCATCCAATAAGTTCATTTGTGTCATTGGATTAACAGTTAAGTCATTTTCGCCCTACCTAGGCATATTCTTGTCCCATTAGGGTTTTTAACCAATCTTGTGCATTCAATAGGTGTATATGTGTCATTGGATGATCAATTAGGTTATTTTCGTCCTCCCTAGGCTTATTCTTGTCCAATTAGGGTTTTTAACCAATCTTGTGCATCCAATAAGTTGAGTTGTGTCATTGGATTAACATTTAGGTCATTTTCGTCATCCCTAGGCTTATTCTTGTCCAATTAGGGTTTTTAACCAATCTTGTGCATCCAATAGGTGTGTTTGTGTCATTGGATGATCAATTAGGTCATTTTTTTCCTCCCTAGGCATATTCTTGTCCAATTAGGGTTTTTAACCAATCTTGTGCATCCAATAGGTGTGTTTGTGTCATTGGATGATCAATTAGGTCATTTTCGTCCTCCCTAGGCTTATTCTTGTCCAATTAGGGTTTTTAACCAATCTTGTGCATCCAATAGGTGTGTTTGCGTCATTGGATAATCAATTAGGTCATTTTCGTCCTCCCTAGGCTTATTCTTGCCCAATTAGGGTTTTTAACCAATCTTGTGCATCCAATAAGTTGAGTTGTGTCATTGGATTAGCATTTAGGTCATTTTCGTCCTCCCTAGGCTTATTCTTGTCCAATTAAGGTTTTTAACCAATCTTGTGCATCAAATAAGTTCATTTGTGTCATTGGATTAACATTTAGGTCTTTTTCGTCCTCCCTAGGCATATTCTTGTCCAATTAGGGTTTTTAACCAATCTTGTGCATCCAATAGGTGTGTTTGTGGCAATGGATGATCAATTAGGTCATTTTCGTCCTCCCTAGGCTTATTCTTGTCCAATTAGGGTTTTTAACCAATCTTGTGCATCCAATAGGTGTGTTTGTGTCATTGGATGATCAATTAGGTCAATTTCGTCCTCCCTAGGCTTATTCTAGTCCAATTAGGGTCTTTAACCAATCTTGTGCATCCAAAAAGTTTGTTTCTTTCATTGAATTAATATTTAGGTCATTTTCGTCCTCCCTAGGCATATTCTTGTCCAATTAGGGTTTTTAACCAATCTTGTGCATCCAATAGGTGTGTTTGTGTCATTGGATGATCAATTAGGTCATTTTCGTCCTCCCTAGGCTTATTCTTTTCCAATTAGGGTTTTTAACCAATCTTGTGCATCCAATAGGTGTGTTTGTGTCATTGGATGATCAATAAGGTCATTTATGTCCTCCCTATGCTTGTTCTTGTCCAATTAGGGTTTTTAACCAATCTTGTGCATCCAATAACTTTGTTTGTGTCATTGAATTAATATTTAGGTCATTTTCGTCCTCCCTAGGCATATTCTTGTCCAATTAGGGTTTTTAACCAATCTTGTGCATCCAATAGGTGTGTTTGTGTCATCGGATGATCATTTAGGTCATTTTCGTCCTCCTTAGGCATAATCTTGTCCAATTAGGGTTTTTAACCAATCTTGTGCATCCAATAGGTGTGTTTGTGTCATTGGATGATCAATTAGGTCATTTTCGTCCTCCCTAGGCTTATTCTTGTCCAATTAGGGTTTTTAACCAATCTTGTGCATCCAATAAGTTTGTTTGTGTCATTAAATTAATATTTAGGTCATTTTCGTCCTCCCTAGGAATATTCTTGTCCAATTAGGGTTTTTAACCAATCTTGTGTATCCAATAGGTGTGTTTGTGTCATTGGATGATCAATTAGGTCATTTTCGTCCTCCCTAGGCTTATTCTTGTCCAATTAGGGTTTTTAACCAATCTTTTGCATCCAATAGGTGTGTTTGTGTCATTGGATGATCAATTAGGTCATTTTCGTCCTACCTACGCTTATTCTTGTCCAATTAGGGTTTTTAACCAATCTTGTGCATCCAATAGGTGTGTTTGCGTCATTGGATGATCAATTAGCTCATTTTCGTCCTCCCTAGGCTTATTCTTGTCCAATTAGGGTTTTTAACCAATCTTGTGCATCCGATAAGTTTGTTTGTGTCATTGAATTAATATTTAGGTCATTTTTGTCCTCCCTAGGAATATTCTTGTCCAATTAGGGTTTTTAACCAATCTTGTGCATCCAATAGGTGTGTTTGTGTCATTGGATGATCAATTAGGTCATTTTCGTCCTCCCTAGGCTTATTCTTTTCCAATTAGGGTTTTTAACCAATCTTGTGCATCCAATAGGTGTGTTTGTGTCATTGGATGATCAATTAGGTCATTTATGTCCTCCCTAGGCTTGTTCTTGTACAATTAGGGTTTTTAACCTATCTTGTGCATCCAATAACTTTTTTTGTGTCATTGAATTAATATTTAGGTCATTTTCGTCCTCCCTAGGCATATTCTTGTCCAATTAGGGTTTTTAACCAATCTTGTGCATCCAATAGGTGTGTTTGTGTCATTGGATGATCAATTAGGTCATTTTCGTCCTCCCTAGGCTTATTCTTTTCCAATTAGGGTTTTTAACCAATCTTGTGCATCCAATAGGTGTGTTTGTGTCATTGGATGATCAATTAGGTGATTTTCGTCCTCCCTAGGCATATTCTTGTCCAATTAGGGTTTTTAACCAATCTTGTGCATCCAATAAGTTGAGTTGTGTCATTGGATTAACATTTAGGTCATTTTCGTCCTCCCTAGGCTTATTCTTGTCCAATTAGGGTTTTTAACCAATCTTTTGCATCCAATAGGTGTGTTTGTGTCATTGGATGATCAATTAGGTCATTTTCGTCCTCCCTAGGCTTATTCTTGTCCAATTAGGGTTTTTAACCAATCTTGTGCATACGATAAGTTTGTTTGTGTCATTAAATTAATATTTAGGTCATTTTCTTCCTCCCTAGGCATATTCTTGTCCAATTAGGGTTTTTAACCAATCTTGTGCATCCAATAGGTGTGTTTGTGTCATTGGATGATCAATTAGGTCATTTTCGTCCTCCCTATGCATATTCTTATCCAATTAGGGTTTTTAACCAATCTTGTGCATCCAATAGGTGTGTTGTGTCATTGGATGATCAATTAGGTCATTTTCGTCCTCGCTAGGCATATTCTTGTCCAATTTGGGTTTTTAACCAATCTTGTGCATCCAATAGGTGTGTTTGTGTCATTGGATGATCAATTAGGTCATTTTCGTCCTCCCTAGGCATATTCTTGTCCAATTAGGGTTTTTAACAAATCTTGTGCATCCAATAGGTGTGTTGTGTCATTGGATGATCAATTAGGTCATTTTCGTCCTCCCTAGGCATATTCTTGTCCAATTAGGGTTTTTAACCAATCTTGTGCATCCAATAAGTTGAGTTGTGTCATTGGATTAACATTTAGGTCATTTTCGTCCTCCCTAGGCTTATTCTTGTCCAATTAGGGTTTTTAACCAATCTTGTGCATCCAATAAGTTTATTTGTGTCATTGGATTAACATTTAGGTCATTTTCGTCCTCCCTAGGCATATTCTTGTCCAATTAGAGTTTTAGACCAATCTTGTGCATCCAATAGGTGTGTTTGTGTCATTGGATGATCAATTAGGTTATTTTCGTCCTACCTAGGCTTATTCTTGTCCAATTAGGGTTTTTAACCAATCTTGTGCATCCGATAAGTTTGTTTGTGTCATTGAATTAATATTTAGGTCATTTTTGTCCTCCCTAGGAATATTCTTGTCCAATTAGGGTTTTTAACCAATCTTGTGCATCCAATAGGTGTGTTTGTGTCATTGGATGATCAATTAGGTCATTTACGTCCTCCCTAGGCATATTCTTGTCCAATTAGGGTTTTTAACCAATCTTGTGCATCCAATATGTTCATTTGTGTCATTGGATTAACATTTAGGTCATTTTCGTCCTCCCTAGGCATATTCTTGTCCAATTAGAGTTTTAGACCAATCTTGTCCATCCAATAGGTGTGTTTGTGTCATTGGATGATCAATTAGGTTATTTTCGTCCTACCTAGGCTTATTCTTGTCCAATTAGGGTTTTAACTAATCTTGTGCATCCAATAAGTTCATTTGTGTCATTGGATGATCAATTAGGCCATTTTCGTCCTCCCTAGGCATATTCTTGTCCGGTTAGGGTTTTTAACCAATCTTGTGCATCCAATAGGTGTGTTTGTGTCATTGGATGATCAATTAGGTCATTTACATCCTCCCTAGGCATATTCTTGTCCTATTAGGGTTTTTAACCAATCTTGTGCATCCAATAGGTGTGCTTGTGTCATTGGATGATCAATTAGGTCATTTACGTCCTCCCTAGGCTTATTCTTGTCCAATGAGAGTTTTTAACCAATCTTGTGCATCCAATAGGTGTGTTTGTGTCATTGGATGATCTATTAGGTCATTTTCGTCCTCCCTAGGCTTATTCTTGTCCAATTAGGGTTTTTAACTAATCTTGTGCATCCAATAAGTTAATTTGTGTCTTTGGATGATCAATTAGGTCATTTTCGTCCTCCCTAGGCATATTCTTGTCCAATTAGGGTTTTTAACCAATCTTGTGCATCCAATAGGTGTGTTTGTTTCATTGGATGATCAATTTGGTCATTTTTGTCCCCCCTATGCTTATTCTTGTCCAATTAGGGTTTTTAACCAATCTTGTGCATCCAATAAGTTGAGTTGTGTCATTGGATTACCATTTAGGTCACTTTCATCCTCCCTAGGCTTATTCTTGTCCAATTAGGGTTTTTAACCAATCTTGTGCATCCAATAGGTGTGTTTGTGTCATTGGATGATCAATTAGGTCATTTTCGTCCTCCCTAGGCTTATTCTTGTCCAATTAGGGTTTTTAACCAACCTTGTGCATCCAATAAGTTGAGTTGTGTCATTGGATTAACATTTAGGTCATTTTCGTCCTCCCTAGGCTTATTCTTGTACAATTAGGGTTTTTAACCAATCTTATGCATCCAATAAGTTAAGTTGTGTCATTGGATTAACATTTAGGTCATTTTCATCCTCCCTAGGCTTATTCTTGTCCAATTAGGGTTTTTAACCAATCTTGTGCATCCAATAAGTTGAGTTGTGTCATTGGATTAACATTTAGGTCATTTTCGTCCTCTCTAGGCATATTCTTGTCCAATTAGAGTTTTAGACAAATCTTGTGCATCCAATAGGTGTGTTTGTGTCATTGGATGATCAATTAGGTTATTTTCGTCCTCCCTAGGCTTATTCTTGTCCAATTAGGGTTTTTAACTAATCTTGTGCATCCAATAAGTGCATCTGTGTCATTGGATGATCAATTAGGTCATTTTCATCGTCCCTAGGCATATTCTTGTCCAATTAGGCTTTTTAACCAATCTTGTGCATCCAATAGGTGTGCTTGTGTCATTGGATGATCAATTAGGTCATTTTCGTCCTCCCTAGGCTTATTCTTGTCCAATTAGGGTTTTTAACCAACCTTGTGCATCCAATAAGTTGAGTTGTGTCATTGGATTACCATTTAGGTCACTTTCATCCTACCTAGGCTTATTCTTGTCCAATTAGGGTTTTTAACCAATCTTGTGCATCCAATAGGTGTGTTTGTGTCATTGGATGATCAATTAGGTCATTTTCGTCCTCCCTAGGCTTATTCTTGTCCAATTAGGGTTTTTAACCAATCTTGTGCATCCAATAAGTTGAGTTGTGTCATTGGATTAACATTTAGGTCATTTTGATTCTCCCTAGGCTTATTCTTGTCGAATTAGGTTTTTAACCAATCTTGTGCATCCAATAAGTTCATTTGTGTCATTGGATTCACATTTAGGTCATTTTCGTCCTCCCTAGGCATATTCTTGTCCAATTAGAGTTTTTAACTAATCTTGTGCATCCAATAGGTGTGTTTATCTCATTGGATGATTAATTAGGTCACTTTGATCCTCTCTAGGCTTATTCTTGTCCAATTAGGGTTTTTAACCAATCTTGTGCATCCAATAAGTTCATTTGTGTCATTGGATTAACATTTAGGTCATTTTCGTCCTCCCTAGGCATATTCTTGTCCAATTAGGGTTTTTAACCAATCTTGTGCATCCAATAGGTGTGTTTGTGTCATTGGATGATCAATTTAGGTCATTTTTGTCCTCCCTAGGCTTATTCTTGTCCAATTAGGGTTTTTAACCAATCTTGTGCATCCAATAGGTGTGTTTGTGTCATTGGATGATCAATTAGGTCATTTTCGTCCTCCCTAGGCTTATTCTTGTCCAATTAGGGTTTTTAACCAATCTTGTGCATCCAATAGGTGTGTTTGTGTCATTGGATGATCAATTAGGTCATTTTCGTCCTCCCTAGGCTTATTCTTGTCCAATTAGGGTTTTTAACCAATCTTGTGCATCCAATAGGTGTGTTTGTGTCATTGGATGATCAATTAGGTCATTTTCGTCCTTTCTATGCTTATTTTTGTCCAATTAGGGTTTTTAAGCAATCTTGTGCATCCAATAAGTTCATTTGTGTCATTGGATGATCAATTAGGTCATTTTCGTCCTCCCTAGGCATATTCTTGTCCAACTAGGGTTTCTAACCAATCTTGTGCTTCCAATAGATGTGTTTGTGTCATTGGATGATCAATTAGGTCATTTTCGTCCTCCCTAGGCTTATTCTTGTCCAATTAGGGTTTTTAACCAATCTTGTGCATCCAATAGGTGTGTTTGTGTCATTGGATGATCAATTAGGTCATTTTCGTCCTCCCTAGGCTTATTCTTGTCCAATTAGGGTTTTTAACCAATCTTGTGCATCCAATAGGTGTGTTTGTGTCATTGGATGATCAATTAGGTCATTTTCGTCCTCCTTAGGCTTATTCTTGTCCAATTAGGGTTTTTAACCAATCTTGTGCATCCAATAGGTGTGTTTGTGGCATTGGATGATCAATTAGGTTATTTTCGTCCTCCCTAGGCTTATTCTTGTCCAATTATGGTTTTTAACTAATCTTGTGCATCCAATAGGTGGGTTTGTGTCATTGGATGATCAATTAGGTCATTTTCGTCCTCCCTAGGCTTATTCTTGTCCAATTAGGGTTTTTAACCAATCTTGTGCATCCAATAGGTGTGTTTGTGTCATTGGATGATCAATTAGGTCATTTTCGTCCTCCCTAGGCTTATTCTTGTCCAATTAGGGTTTTTAACCAATCTTGTGCATCCAATAAGTTCATTTGTGTCATTGGATTAACATTTAGGTCATTTTCGTCCTCCCTAGGCATATTCTTGTCCAATTAGGGTTTTTAACCAATCTTGTGCATCCAATAGGTGTGTTTGAGTTATTGGATGATCAATTAGGTCATTTTCGTCCTCCCTAGGCATATTCTTGTCCAATTAGGGTTTTTAACCAATCTTGTGCATCCAATAGGTGTGTTTGTGTCATTGGATGATCAATTAGGTCATTTTCGTCCTCCCTAGGCCTATTCTGGTCCAATTAGGGTTTTTAACCAATCTTGTGCATCCAATAGGTGTGTTTGTGTCATTGGATGATCAATTAGGTCATTTTCGTCCTCCCTAGGCTTATTCTTGTCCAATTAGGGTTTTTAACCAATCTTATGCATCCAATAAGTTCATTTGTGTCATTGGATGATCAATTAGGTCATTTTTTTCCTCCCTAGGCATATTCTTGTCCAACTAGGGTTTTAAACCAATCTTGTGCATCCAATAGGTGTGTTTGTGTCATTGGATGATCAATTAGGTCATTTTCGTCCTCCCTAGGCTTATTCTTGTCCAATTAGGGTTTTTAACCAATCTTGTGCATCCAATAGGTGTGTTTGTGTCATTGGATGATCAATTAGGTCATTTTCGTCCTCCCTAGGCTTATTCTTGTCCAATTAGGGTTTTTAACCAATCTTGTGCATCCAATATGGGTGTTTGTGTCATTGGATGATCAATTAGGTCATTTTCGTCCTCCCTAGGCTTATTCTTGTCCAATTAGGGTTTTTAACCAATCTTGTGCATCCAATAGGTGTGTTTGTGTCATTGGATGATCAATTAGGTCATTTTCGTCCTCCCTAGGTTTATTCTTGTCCAATTAGGGTTTTTAACAAATCTTGTGCATCCAATAAGTTCATTTGTGTCATTGGAAGATCAATTAGGTCATTTTCGTCCTCCCTAGGCATATTCTTCTACAACTAGGGTTTTTAACCAATCTTGTGCATCCAATAAGTTCATTTGTGTCATTGGATGATCAATTAGGTCATTTTTGTCCTCCCTAGGATTATTCTTGTCCAATTAGGGTTTTTAACCAATCTTGTGCATCCAATAGGTGTGTTTGTGTCATTGGATGATCAATTAGGTCATTTTCGTCCTCCCTAGGCTTATTCTTGTCCAATTAGGGTTTTTAACCAATCTTGTGCATCCAATAGGTGTGTTTGTGTCATTGGATGATCAATTAGGTCATTTTCGTCCTCCCTAGGCTTATTCTTGTCCAATTAGGGTTTTTAACCAATCTTGTGCATCCAATAGGTGTGTTTGTGTCATTGGATGATCAATTAGGTCATTTTTGTCCTCCCTAGACTTATTCTTGTCAAATTAGGGTTTTTAACCAATCTTGGGCATCCAATAACTTTGCTTGTGTCATTGAATTAATATTTAGGTCATTTTCGTCCTCCCTAGGCATATTCTTGTCCAATTAGGGTTTTTAACCAATCTTGTGCATCCAATAGGTGTGTTTGTGTCATTGGATGATCAATTAGGTCATTTTCGTCCTCCCTAGGCATATTCTTGTCCAATTAGGGTTTTTAACGAATCTTGTGCATCCAATAGGTGTGTTTGTGTCATTGGATGATCAATTAGGTCATTTTTGTACTCCCTAGGCTTATTCTTGTCCAATTAGGGTTTTTAACCAATCTTGTGCATCCAATAAGTTAAGTTGTGTCATTGGATTAACATTTAGGTCATTTTCGTCCTCCCTAGGCTTATTCTTGTCCAATTAGGGTTTTTAACCAATCTTGTGCATCCAATAAGTTGAGTTGTGTCATTGGATTAACATTTAGGTCATTTTCGTCCTCCCTAGGCTTATTCTTGTCCAATTAGGGTTTTTAACCAATCTTGTGCATCCAATAAGTTCATTTGTGTCATTGAATTAACATTTAGGTCATTTTCGTCCTCCCTAGGCATATTCTTGTGCAATTAGGGTTTTTAGCCAATCTTGTGCATCCAATAGGTGTGTTTGTGTCATTGGATGATCAATTAGGTTATTTTCGTCCTCCCTCGGCATATTCTTGTCCAATTAGGGTTTTTAACCAATCTTGTGCATCCAATAAGTTGAGTTGTGTTATTGGATTAACATTTAGGTCATTTTCGTCCTCCCTAGGCATATTCTTGTCCATTTAGGGTTTTTAACCAATCTTGTGCATCCAATAAGTTGAGTTGTGTCATTGGATTAACATTTAGGTCATTTTCGTCGTCCCTAGGCTTATTCTTTTCCAATTAGGGTTTTTAACCAATCTTGTGCATCCGATAAGTTTGTTTGTGTCATTGAATTAATATTTAGGTCATTTTCGTCCTCCCTAGGCATATTCTTGTCCAATTAGGGTTTTTAACAAATCTTGCGCATCCAATAGGTGTGTTTGTGTCATTGGATGATCAATTAGGTCATTTTCGTCCTCCATAGGCATATTCTTGTCCAATTAGGGTTTTTAACTAATCTTGTGCATCCAATAAGTTCATTTGTGTCATTGCATGATCAATTAGGTCATTTTCGTCCTCCCTAGGCATATTCTTGTCCAATTAGGGTTTTTAACCAATCTTGTGCATCCAATAGGTGTGTTTGTGTCATTGGATGATCAATTAGGTCATTTTCGTCCTCCCTAGGCTTATTCTTGTACAATTAGGGTTTTTAACCAATCTTGTGCATCCAATACGTATGTTTGTGTCATTGGATGATCAATTAGGTCATTTTCGTCCTCCCTAGGCTTATTCTTGTCCAATTAGGGTTTTTAACCAATCTTGTGCATCCGATAAGTTTGTTTGTGTCATTGAATTAATATTTAGGTCATTTTTGTCCTCCCTAGGAATATTCTTGTCCAATTAGGGTTTTTAACCAATCTTGTGCATCCAATAGGTGTGTTTGTGTCATTGGATGATCAATTAGGTCATTTACGTCCTCCCTAGGCATATTCTTGTCCAATTAGGGTTTTTAACCAATCTTGTGCATCCAATATGTTCATTTGTGTCATTGGATTAACATTTAGGTCATTTTCGTCCTCCCTAGGCATATTCTTGTCCAATTAGAGTTTTAGACCAATCTTGTGCATCCAATAGGTGTGTTTGTGTCATTGGATGATCAATTAGGTTATTTTCGTCCTACCTAGGCTTATTCTTGTCCAATTAGGGTTTTTAAATAATCTTGTGCATCCAATAAGTTCATTTGTGTCATTGGATGATCAATTAGGTCATTTTCGTCCTCCCTAGGCATATTCTTGTCCAATTAGGGTTTTTAACCAATCTTGTGCATCCAATAGGTGTGTTTGTTTCATTGGATGATCAATTAGGTCATTTTCGTCCTCCCTAGGCTTATTCTTGTCCAATGAGGGTTTTTAACCAATCTTGTGCATCCAATAACTTTGTTTGTGTTATTGAATTAATATTTAGGTCATTTTCGTCCTCCCTAGGCATATTCTTGTCCAATTAGGGTTTTTAACGAATCTTGTGCATCCAATAGGTGTGTTTGTGTCATTGGATGATCAATTAGGTCATTTTCGTCCTCCCTAGGCATATTCTTGTCCAATTAGGGTTTTTAACCAATCTTGTGCATCCAATAGGTGTGTTTGTGTCATTGGATGATCAATTAGGTCATTTTCGTCCTCCCTAGGCTTATTCTTGTCCAATTAGGGTTTTTAACCGATCTTGTGCATCCAATAGGTGTGTTTGTGTCATTGGATGATCAATATGGTCATTTTCGTCCTCCCTAGGCATATTCTTGTCCAATTAGGGTTTTTAACCAATCTTGTGCATCCAATAAGTTCATTTGTGTCATTGGATTAACATTATGTCATTTTCGTCCTCCCTAGGCATATTCTTGTCCAATTAGGGTTTTTAACCAATCTTGTGCATCCAATAGGTGTGTTTGTGTCATTGGATGATCAATTAGGTTATTTTCTTCCTCCCTAGGCTTATTCTTGTCCAATTAGGGTTTTTAACCAATCTTGTGCATCCAATACGTTATTTGTGTCATTGGATTAACATTTAGGTCATTTTCGTCCTCCCTAGGCATATTCTTGTCCAATTAGAGTTTTAGACCAATCTTGTGCATCCAATAGGTGTGTTTGTGTCATTGGATGATCAATTAGGTTATTTTCGTCCTCCCTAGGCTTATTCTTGTCCAATTAGGGTTTTTAACTAATCTTTTGCATCCAATAGGTGTGTTTGTCTCATTGGATGATCAATTAGGTCATTTTCGTCCTCCCTAGGCTTATTCTTTTCAATTAGGGTTTTTAACCAATCTTGTGCATCCAATAGATGTGTTTGTGTCATTGGATGATCAATTAGGTCATTTTTGTCCTCCCTAGGCTTATTCTTGTCCAATTAGGGTTTTTAACCAATCTTGTGCATCCGATAAGTTTGTTTGTGTCATTGAATTAATATTTAGGTCATTTTTGTCCTCCCTAGGCATATTCTTGTCCAATTAGGGTTTTTAACCAATCTTGCGCATCCAATAGGTGTGTTTGTGTCATTGGATGATCAATTAGGTCATTTTCGTCCTCCCTGGGCTTATTCTTTTCCAATTAGGGTTTTTAACCAATCTTGTGCATCCAATAGGTGTGTTTGTGTCATTGGATGATCAATTAGGTCATTTTCGTCCTCCCTAGGCTTATTCTTGTCCAATTAGGGTTTTTAACCAATCTTGTGCATCCAATAAGTGGCGTTGTGTCATTGGATTAACTATTAGGTCATTTTCGTTCTCGCTAGGCTTATTCTTGTCCAATTAGGGTTTTTAACCTATCTTGTGCATCCAATAGGTGTGGTTGTGTCATTGGATGATCAATTAGGTCATTTTCGTCCTCCCTAGGCTTATTCTTGTCCAATTAGGGTTTTTAACCAATCTTGTGCATCCAATAGGTGTGTTTGTGTCATTGGATGATCAATTAGGTCATTTTCGTCCTCCCTAGGCTTATTCTTGTCCAATTAGGGTTTTTAACCAATCTTGTGCATCCAATAGGTGTGTTTGTGTCATTGGATGATCAATTAGGTCATTTTTGTCCTCCCTAGGCTTATTTTTGTCCAATTAGTGTTTTTAACCAATCTTGTGCATCCAATAAGTTCATTTGTGTCATTGGATGATCAATTAGGTCATTTTCATCCTCCCTAGGCATATTCATGTCCAACTATGGTTTTTAACCAATCTTGTGCATCCAATAGGTGTGTTTGTGTGATTGGATGATCAATTAGGTCATTTTCGTCCTCCCTAGGCTTATTCTTGTCCAATTAGGGTTTTTAACCAATCTTGTGCATCCAATAGGTGTGTTTGTGTCATTGGATGATCAATTAGGTCATTTTCGTCCTCCCTAGGCTTATTCTTGTCCAATTAGGGTTTTTAACCAATCTTGTGCATCCAATAGGTGTGTTTGTGTCATTGGATGATCAATTAGGTCATTTTTATCCTCCCTAGGCTTATTCTTGTCCAATTAGGATTTTTAACCAATCTTGTGCATCCAATAGGTGTTTTGTGTCATTGGATGATCAATTAGGTCATTTTCGTCCTCCCTAGGCTTATTCTTGTCCAATTAGGGTTTTTAACCAATCTTGTGCATCCAATAGGTGTGTTTGTGTCATTGGATGATCAATTAGGTCATTTTCGTCCTTCCAAGGCTTATTCTTGTCCAATTAGGGTTTTTAACCAATCTTGTGCATCCAATAGGTGTGTTTGTGTCATTGGATGATCAATTAGGTCATTTTCGTCCTCCCTAGGCATATTCTTGTCCAATTAGGGTTTTTAACGAAGCTTGTGCATCCAATAGGTGTGTTTGTGTCATTGGATGATCAATTAGGTCATTTTCGTCCTCCCTAGGCATATTCTTGTCCAATTAGGGTTTTTAACCAATCTTGTGCATCCAATAGGTGTGTTTGTGTCATTGGATGATCAATTAGGTCATTTTCGTCCTCCCTAGGCTTATTCTTGTCCAATTAGGGTTTTTAACCGATCTTCTGCATCCAATAGGTGTGTTTGTGTCTGGATGATCAATTAGGTCATTTTCGTCCTGCCTAGGCATATTCTTGTCCAATTAGGGTTTTTAACCAATTTTGTGCATCTAATAGGTGTGTTTGTGTCATTGGATGATCAATTAGGTCATTTTCGTCCTCCCTAGGCATATTCTTGTCCAATTAGGTTTTTAACCAATCTTGTGCTGCCAAAGGTGTGTTTGTGTCATTGGATGATCAATTAGGTCATTTTCGTCCTCCCTAGGCATATTCTTGTCCAATTAGGGTTTTTAACCAATCTTGTGCATCCAATAGGTGTGTTTGTGTCATTGGATGATCAATTAGGTCATTTTCGTCCTCCCTAGGCATATTCTTGTCCAATTAGGGTTTTTAACCAATCTTGTGCATCCAATAGGTGTGTTTGTGTCATTGGATGATCAATTAGGTCATTTTCGTCCTCCCTAGGCTTATTCTTGTCCAATTAGGGTTTTTAACCAATCTTGTACATCTAATAAGATCATTTGTGTCATTGGATTAACATTTAGGTCATTTTCGTCCTCCCTAGGCATTTTCTTGTCCAATTAGGGTTTTTAACCAATCTTGTGCATCCAATAGGTGTGTTTGTGTCATTGGATGATCAATTAGGTCATTTTCGTCCTCCCTAGGCTTATTCTTGTCCAATTAGGGTTTTTAACCAACCTTGTGCATCCAATAGGTGTGCTTGTGTCATTGGATGATCAATTAGGTCATTTTCGTCCTCCCTAGGCTTATTCTTGTCCAATTAGGGTTTTTAACCAATCTTGTGCATCCAATAGGTGTGTTTGTGTCATTGGATGATCAATTAGGTCATTTTCGTCCTCCCTAGGCTTATTCTTGTCCAATTAGGGTTTTTAACCAATCTTGTGCATCCAATAGGTGTGTTTGTGTCATTGGATGATCAATTAGGTCATTTTCGTCCTCCCTAGGCTTATTCTTGTCCAATTAGGGTTTTTAACCAATCTTGTGCATCCAATAAGTTCATTTGTGTCATTGGATTAACATTTAGGTCATTTTCGTCCTCCCTAGGCATATTCTTGTCCAATTAGAGTTTTAGACCAATCTTGTGCATCCAATAGGTGTGTTTGTGTCATTGGATGATCAATTAGGTCATTTTCGTCCTCCCTAAGCATATTCTTGACCAATTAGGGTTTTTAACCAATCTTGTGCATCCAATAGGTGTGTTTGTGTCATTGGATGATCAATTAGGTCATTTTCGTCCTCCCTAGGCTTATTCTTGTCCAATTAGGGTTTTTAACCAATCTTGTGCATCCAATAGGTGTGTTTGTGTCATTGGATGATCAATTAGGTCATTTTCGTCCTCCCTAGGCTTATTCTTGTCCAATTAGGGTTTTTAACCAATCTTGTGCATCCAATAAGTTCATTTGTGTCATTGGATTAACATTTAGGTCATTTTCGTCCTCCCTAGGCATATTCTTGTCCAATTAGAGTTTTAGACCAATCTTGTGCATCCAATAGGTGTGTTTGTGTCATTGGATGATCAATTAGGTTATTTTCGTCCTCCCTAGGCTTATTCTTGTCCAATTAGGGTTTTTAACTACTCTTGTGCATCCAATAAGTTCATTTGTGTCATTGGATGATCAATTATGTCATTTTCGTCCTCCCTAGGCATATTCTTGTCCAATTAGGGTTTTTAACCAATCTTGTGCATCCAATAGGTGTGTTTGTGTCATTGGATGATCAATTAGGTTATTTTCGTCCTCCCTAGGCTTATTCTTGTCCAATTAGGGTTTTTAACCAATCTTGTGCATCCAATAGGTGTGTTTGTGTCATTGGATGATCAATTAGGTCATTTTCATCCTCCCTAGGCATATTCTTGTCCAATTAGGTTTTTTAACCAATCTTGTGCATCCAATAGGTGTGTTTGTGTCATTGGATGATCAATTAGGTCATTTACGTCCTCCCTAGTCTTATTCTTGTCCAACGAGGGTTTTTAACCAATCTTGTGCATCCAATAACTTTGTTTGTGTTATTGAAT
The DNA here is from genome assembly GCA_037974775.1 of Cicer pinnatifidum. Taxonomy (NCBI): domain Eukaryota; kingdom Viridiplantae; phylum Streptophyta; class Magnoliopsida; order Fabales; family Fabaceae; genus Cicer; species Cicer pinnatifidum. Next base: position 12,747 of record JBBPBR010001170.1, on the reverse strand, counting down.
TAATATTTAGGTCATTTTCGTCCTCCCTAGGCATATTCTTGTCCAATTAGGGTTTTTAACGAATCTTGTGCATCCAATAGGTGTGTTTGTGTCATTGGATGATCAATTAGGTTATTTTCGTCCTCCCTAGGCATATTCTTGTCAAATTAGGGTTTTTAACGAATCTTGTGCATCCAATAGGTGTGTTTGTGTCATTGGATGATCAATTAGGTTATTTTCGTCCTCCCTAGGCTTATTCTTGTCCAATTAGGGTTTTTAACCAATCATGTGCATCCAATAAGTTGAGTTGTGTCATTGGATTAACATTTAGGTCATTTTCGTCCTCCCTATGCTTATTCTTGTCCAATTATGGTTTTTAACCAATCTTGTGCATCCAATAGGTGTGTTTGTGTCATTGGATGATCAATTAGGTCATTTTCGTCCTCCCTAGGCTTATTCTTGCCCAATTAGGGTTTTTAACCAATCTTGTGCATCCAATAAGTTGAGTTGTGTCATTGGATTAACATTTAGGTAATTTTCGTCCTCCCTAGGCTTATTCTTGTCCAATTAGGGTTTTTAACCAATCTTGTGCATCCAATAGGTGTGTTTGTGTCATTGGATGATCAATTAGGTCATTTTCGTCCTCCATAGGCTTATTCTTGTCCAATTATGGTTTTTAACAAGTCTTGTGCATCCAATAAGTTCATTTGTGTCATTGGATTAACATTTAGGTCATTTTCGTTTTCCCTAGGCATATTCTTGTCCAATTAGGGTTTTTAACCAATCTTGTGCATCCAATAGGTGTGTTTGTGTCATTGGATGATCAATTAGGTCATTTTCGTCCTCCCTAGGCTTATTCTTGTCCAATTAGGGTTTTTAACTAATCTTGTGCAGCCGATAAGTTTATTTGTGTCATTGAATTAATATTTAGGTCATTTTCGTCCTCCCTAGGCATATTCTTGTCCAATTAGGGTTTTTAACCAATCTTGTGCATCCAATAGGTGTGTTTGTGTCATTGGATGATCAATTAGGTCATTTTCGTCCTCCCTAGGCTTATTCTTGTCCAATTAGGGTTTTTAACCAATCTTGTGCATCCAATTGGTGTGTTTGTGTCATTGAATTAATATTTAGGTCATTTTCGTCCTCCCTAAGCATATTCTTGTCCAATTAGGGTTTTTAACCAATCTTGTGCATCCAATAGGTGTGCTTGTGTCATTGGATGATCAATTAGGTCATTTTCGTCCTCCCTAGGCTTATTCTTGTCCAATTAGGGTTTTTAACCAATCTTGTGCATCCAATAAGTTCATTTGTGTTATTGGATTAACATTTAGGTCATATCCGTCCTCCCTAGGCATATTCTTGTCCAATTAGGGTTTTTAACCAATCTTGTGCATCCAATAGGTGTGTTTGTGTCATTGGATGATCAATTAGGTCATTTTCGTCCTCCCTAGGCTTATTCTTGTCCAATTAGGGTTTTTAACCAATCTTGTGCATCCAACAAGCTTGTTTATGTCATTGAATTAATATTTAGGTCATTTTCGTCCTTTCTATGCTTATTCTTGTCCAATTTGGGTTTTTAACCAATCTTGTGCATCCAATAGGTGTGTTTGTGTCATTGGATGATCAGTTAGGTCATTTTCGTCCTCCCTAGGCTTATTCTCTTCCAATTAGGGTTTTTAACCAATCTTGTGCATCGAATAAGTTGAGTTGTGTCATTGGATTAACATTTAGGTCATTTTCGTTCTCCCTAGGCTTATTCTTGTCCAATTAGGGTTTTTAACCAATCTTGTGCATCCAATAAGTTCATTTGTGTCATTGGATTAACATTTAGGTCATATCCGTCCTCCCTAGGCATATTCTTGTCCAATTAGTGTTTTTAACCAATCTTGTGCATCCAATAGGTGTGTTTGTGTCATTGGATGATCAATTAGGTCATTTTCGTCCTCCATAGGCTTATTCTTGTCCAATTAGGGTTTTTAACCAATCTTGTGCATCCAATAGGTGTTTTTGTGTTATTGGATGATCAATTAGGTCATTTTCGTCCTCCCTAGGCTTATTCTTGTCCAATTAGGGTTTTTAACCAATCTTGTGCATCCAATAGGTGTGTTTGTGTCATTGGATGATCAATTAGGTCATTTTCGTCCTCCCTAGTCTTATTCTTGTCCAATTAGGGTTTTTAACCAATCTTGTGCATCCAATAGGTGTTTTTGTGTCATTGGATGATCAATTAGGTCATTTTCGTCCTCCCTAGGCTTATTCTTGTCCAATTAGGGTTTTTAATCAATCTTGTGCATCCAATAACTTGAGTTGTGTCATTGGATTAACATTTAGGTCATTTTCGTCCTCCCTAGGCATATTCTTGTCCAATTAGGGTTTTTAACCAATCTTGTGCATCCAATAGGTGTGTTTGTGTCATTGGATGATCAATTAGGTCATTTTCGTCCTCCCTAGGCTTATTCTTGTCCAATTAGGGTTTTTAACAAATCTTGTGCATCCAATAAGGTCATTTGTGTCATTGGATGATGAATTAGGTCATTTTCGTCCTCCCTAGGCATATTTTTGTACAACTAGGGTTTTTAACCAATCTTGTGCATCCAATAAGTTCATTTGTGTCATTGGATGATCAATTAGGTCATTTTCGTTCTCCCTAGGCATATTCTTGTCCAACAAGGGTTTTTAACCAATCTTGTGCATCCAATAAGTTCATTTGTGTCATTGGATGATCAATTAGGTCATTTTCGTCCTCCCTAGGCTTATTCTTGTCCAACTAGGGTTTTTAACCAATCTTGTGCATCCAATAGGTGTGTTTGTGTCATTGGATGATCAATTAGGTCATTTTCGTCCTCCCTAGGCTTATTCTTGTCCAATTAGGGTTTTTAACCAATCTTGTGCATCCAATAGGTGTGTTTGTGTCATTGGATGATCAATTAGGTCATTTTCGTCCTCCCTAGGCTTATTCTTGTCCAATTAGGGTTTTTAACCAACCTTGTGTATCCAATAAGTTGAGTTGTGTCATTGGATTAACATTTAGGTCATTTTCGTCCTCCCTAGGCTTATTCTTGTACAATTAGGGTTTTTAACCAATCTTGTGCATCCAATAAGTTAAGTTGTGTCATTGGATTAACATTTAGGTCATTTTCATCCTCCTTAGGCTTATTCTTGTCCAATTAGGGTTTTTAACCAATCTTGTGCATCCAATAAGTTGAGTTGTGTCATTGGATTAACATTTAGGTCATTTTCGTCCTCTCTAGGCATATTCTTGTCCAATTAGAGTTTTAGACAAATCTTGTGCATCCAATAGGTGTGTTTGTGTCATTGGATGATCAATTAGGTTATTTTTGTCCTCCCTAGGCTTATTCTTGTCCAATTAGGGTTTTTAACTAATCTTGTGCATCCAATAAGTGCATCTGTGTCATTGGATGATCAACTAGGTCATTTTCATCGTCCCTAGGCATATTCTTGTCCAATTAGGCTTTTTAACCAATCTTGTGCATCCAATAGGTGTGCTTGTGTCATTGGATGATCAATTAGGTCATTTTCGTCCTCCCTAGGCTTATTCTTGTCCAATTAGGGTTTTTAACCAACCTTGTGCATCCAATAAGTTGAGTTGTGTCATTGGATTAACATTTAGGTCATTTTCGTCCTCTCTAGGCATATTCTTGTCCAATTAGAGTTTTAGACCAATCTTGTGCATCCAATAGGTGTGTTTGTGTCATTGGATGATCAATTTGGTCATTTTCGTCCTCCCTAGGCTTATTCTTGTCCAATTAGGGTTTTTAACTAATCTTGTGCATCCAATAACTTTGTTTGTGTTATTGAACTAATATTTAGGTCATTTTCGTCCTCCCTAGGCATATTCTTGTCCAATTAGGGTTTTTAACCAATCTTGTGCATCCAATAGGTGTGTTTGTGTCATTGGATGATCAATTAGGTCATTTACGTCCTCCCTAGGCATATTCTTTTCCAATTAGGGTTTTTAACCAATCTTGTGCATCCAATAGGTGTGTTTGTGTCATTGGATGATCAATTAGGTCATTTTCGTCCTCCCTAGGCTTATTCTTGTCCAATTAGGGTTTTTAATCAATCTTGTGCATCAAATAAGTTTGTTTGTGTTATTGAATTAATATTTAGGTCATTTTCGTCCTCCCTAGGCATATTCTTGTCCAATTAGGGTTTTTAACCAATCTTGTGCATCCAATAGGTGTGTTTGTGTCATTGGATGATCAATTAGGTCATTTTCGTCCTCCCTAGGCTTATTCTTGTCCAATTAGGGTTTTTAACCAATCATGTGCATCCAATAAGTTCATTTGTGTAATTGGATTAACATTTAGGTCATTTTCGTCCTCCCTAGGCATATTCTTGTCCAATTAGGGTTTTTAACCAATCTTGTGCATCCAATAGGTGTGTTTGTGTCATTGGATGATCAATTAGGTCATTTTCGTCCTCCCTAGGCTTATTCTTGTCCAATTAGGGTTTTTAACCAATCTTGTGCATCCAATAAGTTCATTTGTGTCATTGGATTTACATTGAGGTCATTTTCGTCCTCCCTAGGCATATTCTTGTCCAATTAGGGTTTTTAACCAATCTTGTGCATCCAATAGGTGTGTTTGTGTCATTGGATGATCAATTAGGTCATTTTCGTCCTCCCTAGGCTTATTCTTGTCCAATTAGGGTTTTTAACCAATCTTGTGCATCCAATAAGTTTGTTTGTGTCATTGAATTAATATTTAGGTCATTTTCGTCCTCCCTAGGCATATTCTTGTCCAATTAGAGTTTTTAACCAATCTTGTGCTTCCAATAGGTGTGTTTGTGTCATTGGATGATCAATTAGGTCATTTTCGTCCTCCCTAGGCTTATTCTTGTCCAATTAGGGTTTTTAATCAATCTTGAGCATCCAATAAGTTCATTTGTGTCATTGGATTAACATTTAGGTCATTTTCGTCCTCCCTAGGCATATTCTTGTCCAATTAGGGTTTTTAACCAATCTTGTGCTTCCAATAGGTGTGTTTGTGTCATTGGATGATCAATTAGGTCATTTTCGTCCTCCCTAGGTTTATTCTTGTCCAATTAGGGTTTTTAACCAATCTTGTGCATCCAATAAGTTTATTTATGTCATTGAATTAATATTTAGGTCATTTTCGTCCCCCCTAGGCATATTCTTGTCCAATTAGGGTTTTTAACCAATCTTGTGCATCCAATAGGTGTGTTTGTGTCATTGGATGATCAATTAGGTCATTTTCGTCCTCCCTAGGCTTATTCTTGTCCAATTAGGGTTTTTAATCAATCTTGTGCATCCAATAAGTTCATTTGTTTCATTGGATTAACATTTAGGTCATTTTCGTCCTCCCTAGGCATATTCTTGTCCAATTAGGGTTTTTAACCAATGTTTTACATCCAATAAGTTCGTTTTTGTCATTGAATTAACAGTTAGGTCATATTTGTCCTACCTAGGCATATTCTTGTCCAATTAGGGTTTTTAACCAATCTTGTGCATCCAATAGGTGTGTTTGTGTCATTGGATGATCAATTAGGTCATTTTCGTCCTCCCTAGGCTTATTCTTGTCCAATTAGGGTTTTTAACTGATCTTGTGCATCCAATAGGTGGGTTTGTGTCATTGGATGATCAATTAGGTCATTTTCGTCCTCCCTAGGCATATTCTTGTCCAATTAGGGTTTTTAACCAATCTTGTGCATCCAATAGGTGTGTTTGTGTCATTGGATGATCAATTAGGTCATTTTTGTCCTCCCTAGGCTTATTCTTGTCTAATTAGGGTTTTTAACCGATCTTGTGCATCCAATAGGTGTGTTTGTGTCATTGGATGATCAATTAGGTCATTTTCGTCCACCCTAGGCATATTCTTGTCCAATTAGGGTTTTTAACCAATCTTGTGCATCCAATAGGTGTGTTTGTGTCATTGGATGATAAATTATGTCATTTTCGTCCTCCCTAGGCTTATTCTTGTCCAATTAGGGTTTTTAACCAATCTTGTGCATCCAAAAGGTTTGTTTGTGTCATTGGATGTTCAATTATGCCATTTTCGTCCTCCCTAGGCATATTCTTGTCCAATTAGGGTTTTTAACCAATCTTGTGCATCCAATAGGTGTGTTTGTGTCATTGGATGATCAATTAGGTCATTTTCGTCCTCCCTAGGCTTATTCTTGTCCAATTAGGGTTTTTAACCAATCTTGTTTATCCAATAAGTTTGTTTGTGTCATTGAATTAATATTTAGGTCATTTTCGCCTTCCCTAGGCATATTCTTGTCCAATTAGGGTTTTTAACCAATCTTGTGCATCCAATAGGTGTGTTTGTGTCATTGGATGATCAATTAGGTCATTTTCGTCCTCCCTAGGCTTATTCTTGTCCAATTAGGGTTTTTAACCAATCTTGTGCATCCAATAAGTTTAGTTGTGTCATTGGATGATCAATTAGGTCATTTTCGTCCTCCCTAGGCATATTCTTGTCCAATTAGGGTTTTTAACCAATCTTGTGCATCCAATAGGTGTGTTTGTGTCATTGGATGATCAATTAGGTCATTTTCGTCCTCCCTAGGCTTATTCTTGTCCAATTAGGGTTTTTAAACAATCTTGTACATCTAATAAGTTCATTTGTGTCATTGGATTAACATTTAGGTCATTTTCGTCCTCCCTAGGCATATTCTTGTCCAATTAGGGTTTTTAACCAATCTTGTGCATCCAATAGGTGTGTTTGTGTCATTGGATGATAAATTAGGTCGTTTTCGTCCTCCCTAGGCTTATTCTTGTCCAATTAGGGTTTTTAACCAATCTTGTGCATCCAATAGGTGTGTTTGTGTCATTGGGTGATCAATTTGGTCATTTTCGTCCTCCCTAGGTTTATTCTTGTCCAATTAGGGTTTTTAACCAATCTTGTGCATCCGATAAGTTTGTTTGTGTCATTGAATTAATATTTAGGTCATTTTTGTCCTCCCTAGGCATATTCTTGTCCAATTAGGGTTTTTAACCAATCTTGTGCATCCAATAGGTGTGTTTGTGTCATTGGATGATCAATTAGGTCATTTTCGTCCTCCCTAGGCTTATTCTTGTCCAATTAGGGTTTTTAACCGATCTTGTGCATCCAATAGATGTGTTTGTGTCATTGGATGATCAATTAAGTCATTTTCGTCCTGCCTAGGTATATTCTTGTCCAATTAGAGTTTTTAACCAATCTTGTGGATCCAATAGTTGTGTTTGTGTCATTGGATGATCAATTAGGTCATTGTCGTCCTCCCTTTGCATATTCTTGTCCAATTAGGGTTTTTAACCAATCTTGTGCTTCCAATAGATGTGTTTGTGTCATTGGATGATCAATTAGGTCATTTTCGTCCTCCCTAGGCATATTCTTGTCCAATTAGGGTTTTTAACCAATCTTGTGCATCCAATAGGTGTGTTTGTGTCATTGGATGATCAATTAGGTCATTTTCGTCCTCCCTAGGCTTATTCTTGTCCAATTAGGGTTTTTAACCAATCTTGTGCATCCAATAACTTTGTTTGTGTTATTGAATTAATATTTAGGTCATTTTCGTCCTCCCTAGGCATATTCTTGTCCAATTAGGGTTTTTAACCAATCTTGTGATTCCAATAGGTGTGTTTGTGTCATTGGATGACCAATTAGGTCATTTTCGTCCTCCCTAGGCTTATTCTTGTCCAATTAGGGTTTTTAACCAATCTTGTGCATCCAATAAGTTTGTTTGTGTCATTGAATTAATATTTAGGTCATTTTCGTCCTCCCTAGGCATATTCTTGTCCAATTAGGGTTTTTAACCAATCTTGTGCATCCAATAGGTGTGGTTGTGGAAATGGATGATCAATTAGGTCATTTTCGTCCTCCCTAGGCTTATTCTTTTCCAATTAGGGTTTTTAACCAATCTTGTGCATCCAATAGGTGTGTTTGTGTCATTGGATGATCAATTAGGTCATTTTCGTCCTCCCTAGGCTTATTCTTGTCCAATTAGGGTTTTTAACCAATCTTGTGCATCCAATAGGTGTGTTTGTGTCATTGGATGATCAATTAGGTCATTTTTGTCCTTCCTAGGCATATTCTTGTCCAATTAGGGTTTTTAACCAATCTTGTGCATCCAACAAGCGTGTTTATGTCATTGGATGATCAATTAGGTCATTTTCGTCCTCCCTAGGCTTATTCTTGTCCAATTAGGGTTTTTAACCAATCTTGTGCATCCAATAGGTGAGTTTGTGTCATTGGATTAACATTTAGGTCATTTTCGTCCTCCCTAGGCCTATTCTTGTCCAATTAGGGTTTTTAACCAATCTTGTGCATCCAATAGGTGTGTTTGTGTCATTGGATTATCAATTAGGTCATTTTCGTCCTCCCTAGGCTTATTCTTGTCCAATTAGAGTTTTTAACCAATCTTGTGCTTCCAATAACTTTGTTTGTGTCGTTGAATTAATATTTAGGTCATTTTCGTCCTCCCTAGGCATATTCTTGTCCAATTAGGGTTTTTAACCAATCTTGTGCATCCAATAGGTGTGCTTGTGTCATTGGATGATCAATTAGGTCATTTTCGTCCTCCCTAGGCTTATTCTTGTCCAATTAGGGTTTTTAACCAATCTTGTGCATCCAATAGGTGTGTTTGTGTCATTGGATGATCAATTAGGTCATTTTCGTCCTCCCTACGCTTATTCTTGTCCAATTAGGGTTTTTAACCAATCTTGTGCATCCAATAGGTGTGTTTGCGTCATTGGATGATCAATTAGCTCATTTTCGTCCTCCCTAGGCTTATTCTTGTCCAATTAGGGTTTTTAACCAATGTTGTGCATCCGATAAGTTTGTTTGTGTCATTGAATTAATATTTAGGTCACTTTTGTCCTCCCTAGGAATATTCTTGTCCAATTAGGGTTTTTAACCAATCTTGTGCATCCAATAGGTGTGTTTGTGTCATTGGATGATCAATTAGGTCATTTACGTCCTCCCTAGGCATATTCTTGTCCAATTAGGGTTTTTAACCAATCTTGTGCATCCAATATGTTCATTTGTGTCATTGGATTAACATTTAGGTCATTTTCGTCCTCCCTAGGCATATTCTTGTCCAATTAGAGTTTTAGACCAATCTTGTGCATACAATAGGTGTGTTTGTGTCATTGGATGATCAATTAGGTTATTTTCGTCCTACCTAGGCTTATTCTTGTCCAATTAGGGTTTTTAACTAATCTTGTGCATCCAATAAGTTAATTTGTGTCATTGGATGATCAATTAGGTCATTTTCGTCCTCCCTAGGCATATTCTTGTCCAATTAGGGTTTTTAACCAATCTTGTGCATCCAATAGGTGTGTTTGTGTCATGGGATGATCTATTAGGTCATTTTCGTCCTCCCTAGGCTTATTCTTGTCCAATTAGGGTTTTTAACTAATCTTGTGCATCCAATAGGTGTGTTTGTGGCAATGGATGATCAATTAGGTCATTTTCGTCCTCCCAAGGCTTATTCTTGTCCAATTAGGGTTTTTAACCAATCTTGTGCATCCAATAGGTGTGTTTGTGTCATTGGATGATCAATTAGGTCATTTTCGTCCTCCCTAGGCTTATTCTTGTCCAATTAGGGTTTTTAACCAATCTTGTGCATCCAATAGGTGTGTTTGTGTCATTGGATGATCAATTAGGTCATTTTCGTCCTACCTAAGCATATTCTTGTCCGATTAGGGTTTTTAACCAATCTTGTGCATCCAATAAGTTGAGTTGTGTCATTAGATTAAGATTTAGGTCATTTTCGTCCTCCCTAGGCTTATTCTTGTCCAATTAGGGTTTTTAACCAATCTTGTGCATCCAATAGGTGTGTTTGTGTCATTGGATGATCAATTAGGTCATCTTTGTCCTCCCTAGGCTTATTCTTGTCCAATTAGGGTTTTTAACCAATCTTGTGCATCCAATAGGTGTGTTTGTGTCATTGGATGATCAATTAGGTCATTTTCGTCCTCCCTAGGCTTATTCTTGTCCAATTAGGGTTTTTAACCAATCTTGTGCATCCAATAGGTGTGTTTGTGTCATTGGATGATCAATTAGGTCATTTTCGTCCTCCCTAGGCTTATTCTTGGCCAATTAGGGTTTTTAACCAATCTTGTGCCTCAAATAAGTTTGTTTGTGTCATTGAATTAATATTTAGGTCATTTTCGTCCTCCCTAGGCATATTCTTGTCCAATTAGGGTTTTTAACCAATCTTGTGCATCCAATAGGTGTGTTTGTGTCATTGGATGATCAATTAGGTCATTTTCGTCCTCCCTAGGCTTATTCTTGTCCAATTAGGGTTTTTAACCAATCTTGTGCATCCAATAACTTTGTTTGTGTCGTTGAATTAATATTTAGGTCATTTTCGTCCTCATTAGGCATATTCTTGTCCAATTAGGGTTTTTAACCAATCTTGTGCATCCAATAGGTGTGTTTGTGTCATTGGATGATCAATTAGGTCATTTTCGTCCTCCCTAGGCTTATTCTTGTCCAATTAGGGTTTTTAACCAATCTTGTGCATCCAATAACTTTGTTTGTGTCATTGAATTAATATTTAGGTCATTTTCGTCCTCCCTAGGCATATTCTTGTCCAATTAGGGTTTTTAACCAATCTTGTGCATCCAATAGGTGTGTTTGTGTCATTGGATGATCAATTAGGTCATTTTCGTTCCCCCTAGGCTTATTCTTGTCCAATTAGGGTTTTTCACCAATCTTGTGCATCCAATAACTTTGTTTGTGTCATTGAATTAATATTTAGGTCATTTTCGTCCTCCCTAGGCATATTCTTGTCCAATTAGGGTTTTTAACCAATCTTGTGCATCCAATAGGTGTGTTTGTGTCATTGGATGATCAATTAGGTCATTTTCGTCCTCCCTAGGCTTATTCTTGTCCAATTAGGGTTTTTAACCAATCTTGTGCATCCAATAACTTTGTTTGTGTCATTGAATTAATATTTAGGTCATTTTCGTCCTCCCTAGGCATATTCTTGTCCAATTAGGGTTTTTAACCAATCTTGTGCATCCAATAGGTGTGTTTGTGTCATTGGATGATCAATTAGGTTATTTTCGTTCTCCCTAGGCTTATTCTTGTCCAATTAGGGTTTTTAACCAATCTTGTACATCTAATAAGTTCATTTGTGTCATTGGATTAACATATACGTCATTTTCGTCCTACCTAGGCATATTCTTGTCCAATTAGGGTTTTTAACCAATCTTGTGCATCCAATAGGTGTGTTTGTGTCATTGGATGATCAATTAGGTCATTTTCGTCCTCCCTAGGCTTATTCTTGTCCAATTAGGGTTTTTAACCAATCTTGTACATCTAATAAGTTCATTTGTGTCATTGGAATAACATTTAGGTCATTTTCGTCCTCCCTAGGCATATTCTTGTCCAATTAGGGTTTTTAACCAATCTTGTGCATCCAATAGGTGTGTTTGTGTCATTGGATGATAAATTAGGTCATTTTCGTCCTCCCTAGGCATATTCTTGTCCAATTAGGGTTTTTAACCAATCTTGTGCATCCAATAAGTTGAGTTGTGTCATTGGATTAACATTTAAGTCATTTTCGTCCTCCCTAGGCTTATTCTTGTCCAATTAGGGTTTTTAACCAATCTTGTGCATCCAATAAGTTCATTTGTGTCATTGGATTAACATTTAGGTCATTTTCGTCCTCTCTAGGCATATTCTTGTCCAATTAGAGTTTTAGACCAATCTTGTGCATCCAGTAGGTGTGTTTGTGTCATTGGATGATCAATTAGGTTATTTTCGTCCTCCCTAGGCTTATTCTTGTCCAATTAGGGTTTTTAACTAATCTTGTGCATCCAATAAGTTCATTTGTGTCATTGGATGATCAATTAGGTCATTTTCGTCCTCCCTAGGCATATTCTTGTCCAATTAGGGTTTTTAACCAATCTTGTGCATCCAATAGGTGTGTTTGTGTCATTGGATGATCAATTAGGTCATATTCGTCCTCGCTAGGCATATTCTTGTCCAATTAGGGTTTTTAACCAATCTTGTGCATCCAATAGGTGTGTCTGTGTCATTGGATGATCAATTAGGTCATTTTTGTCCTCCCTAGGCATATTCTTGTCCAATTAGGGTTTTTAACCAATCTTGTGCATCCAATAAGTTGAGTTGTGTCATTGGATTAACATTTAGGTCATTTTCGTCCTCCCTAGCCTTATTCTTGTGCAATTAGGGTTTTTAACTAATCTTGTGCATCCAATAAGTTAATTTGTGTCATTGGATGATCAATTAGGTCATTTTCGTCCTCCCTAGGCATATTCTTGTCCAATTAGGGTTTTTAACCAATCTTGTGCATCCAATAGGTGTGTTTGTGTCAGGGGATGATCTATTAGGTCATTTTCGTCCTCCCTAGGCTTATTCTTGTCCAGTTAGGGTTTTTAACTAATCTTGTGCATCCAATAGGTGTGTTTGTGGCAATGGATGATCAATTAGGTCATTTTCGTCCTCCCAAGGCTTATTCTTGTCCAATTAGGTTTTTTAACCAATCTTGTGCATCCAATAGGTGTGTTTGTGTCATTGGATGATCAATTAGGTCATTTTCGTCCTCCCTAGGCTTATTCTTGTCCAATTTGGGTTTTTAACCAAACTTGTGCATCCAATAAGTTCATTTGTGTCATTGGATGATCAAATAGGTCATTTTCGTCCTCCCTAGGCATATTCTTGTCCAATTAGGGTTTTTAACCAATCTTGTGCATCCAATAGGTGTGTTTGTGTCATTGGATGATCAATTAGGTCATTTTCGTCCTCCCTAGGCTTATTCTTGTCCAAT
>JBBPBR010001168.1:34359-75957 GCA_037974775.1 Cicer pinnatifidum | reverse complement strand
AATCTTGTGCATCCAATAGGTGTGTTTGTGTTATTGGATGATCAATTAGGTTATTTTCGTCCTCCCTAGGCATATTCTTGTCCAATTAGGTTTTTAACGAATCTTGTGCATCCAGTAGGTGTGTTTGTGTCATTGGATGATCAATTAGGTCATTTTCGTCCTCCCTATGCATATTCTTGTCCGATTAGGGTTTTTAACCAATCTTGTGCATCCAATAGGTGTGTTTGTGTCATTGGATGATCAATTAGGTCATTTTTGTCCTCCCTAGGCATATTCTTGTCCGATTAGGGTTTTTAACCAATCTTGTGCATCCAATAAGTTGATTGGTTTTATTGGATTAACATTTAGGTCATTTTCGTCCTCCCTAGGCTTATTCTTGTCCAATTAGGGTTTTTAACCAATCTTGTGCATCCAATAAATTCATTTGTGTCATTGGATTAACATTTAGGTCATTTTCGTCCTCCCTAGGCATATTCTTGTCCAATTATTGTTTTACACCAATCTTGTGCATCCAATAGGTGTGTTTGTGTCATTGGATGATCAATTAGGTTATTTTCGTCCTCCCTAGGCTTATTCTTGTCCAATTAGGGTTTTTAACTAATCTTGTGCATCCAATAAGTTCATTTGTGTCATTGGATGATCAATTAGGTTATTTTCGTCCTCCCTAGGCATATTCTTGTCCAATTAGGGTTTATAACCAATCTTGTGCATCCAATAGGTGTGTTTGGGTCATTGGATGATCAATTAGGTTATTTTCGTCCTCCCTAGGCTTATTCTTGTCCAATTAGGGTTTTTAACCAATCTTGTGCATCTAATAGGTGTGTATGTGTCATTGGATGATCAATTAGGTCATTTTCGTCCTCCCTAGGCTTATTCTTGTCCAATTAGGGTTTTTAACCAATCTTGTGCATCCGATAAGTTTGTTTGTGTCATTGAATTAAAATTTAGGTCATTTTCGTCCTCCCTAGGCATATTCTTGTCCAATTAGGGTTTTTAACCAATCTTGTGCATCCAATAGGTGTGTTTGTGTCATTGGATGATCAATTAGGTTATTTTCGTCCTCCCTAGGCTTATTATTGTCCAATTAGGGTTTTTAACCAATCTTGTGCATCCAATAGGTGTGTTTGTGTCATTGGATGATCAATTAGGTCATTTTCATCCTCCCTAGGCATATTCTTGTCTAATTAGGGTTTTTAACCAATCTTGTGCATCCAATAGGTGTGTTTGTGGCAATGGATGATCAATTAGGTGATTTTCGTCCTCCCTAGGCTTATTCTTGTCCAATTAGGGTTTTTAACCAATCTTGTGCATCCAATAGGTGTGTTTGTGTCATTGGATGATCAATTAGGTCATTTTCGTCCTCCCTAGGCTTATTCTTGTCCAATTAGGGTTTTTAACCAAACTTGTGCATCCAATAAGTTCATTTGTGTCATTGGATTAACATTTAGGTCATTTTCGTCCTCCCTAGGCATATTCATGTCCAATTAGGGTTTTTAACCAATGTTGTGCATCCAATAGGTGCGTTTGTGTCATTGGATGATCAATTAGGTTATTTTCGTCCTCCCTAGGCATATTCTTGTCCAATTAGGGTTTTTAACCAATCTTGTGCATCCAATAGGTGTGTTTGTGTCATTGGATGATCAATTAGGTCATTTTCGTCCTCCCTAGGCATATTCTTGTCCAATTAGGGTTTTTAACGAATCTTGTGCATCCAATAGGTGTGTTTGTGTTATTGGATGATCAATTAGGTTATTTTCTTCCTCCCTAGGCATATTCTTGTCCAATTAGGTTTTTAACGAATCTTGTGCATCCAGTAGGTGTGTTTGTGTCATTGGATGATCAATTAGGTCATTTTCGTCCTCCCTATGCATATTCTTGTCCGATTAGGGTTTTTAACCAATCTTGTGCATCCAATAGGTGTGTTTGTGTCATTGGATGATCAATTAGGTCATTTTTGTCCTCCCTAGGCATATTCTTGTCCGATTAGGGTTTTTAACCAATCTTGTGCATCCAATAAGTTGAGTGGTTTTATTGGATTAACATTTAGGTCATTTTCGTCCTCCCTAGGCTTATTCTTGTCCAATTAGGGTTTTTAACCAATCTTGTGCATCCAATAAATTCATTTGTGTCATTGGATTAACATTTAGGTCATTTTCGTCCTCCCTAGGCATATTCTTGTCCAATTATTGTTTTAGACCAATCTTGTGCATCCAATAGGTGTGTTTGTGTCATTGGATGATCAATTATGTTATTTTCGTCCTCCCTAGGCTTATTCTTGTCCAATTAGGGTTTTTAACTAATCTTGTGCATCCAATAAGTTCATTT
This sequence comes from Cicer pinnatifidum, assembly GCA_037974775.1. Lineage (NCBI taxonomy): Eukaryota > Viridiplantae > Streptophyta > Magnoliopsida > Fabales > Fabaceae > Cicer > Cicer pinnatifidum. Next base: position 73,632 of record JBBPBR010001168.1, on the reverse strand, counting down.
GTGTCATTGGATGATCAATTAGGTCATTTTCGTCCTCCCTAGGCATATTCTTGTCCAATTAGAGTTTTTTAACCAATCTTGTGCATCCAATAGGTGTGTTTGTGTCATTGGATTATCAATTAGGTCATTTTCGTCCTCCCTAGGCTTATTCTTGTCCAATTAGGGTTTTTAACCAATCTTGTGCATCCAAAAAGTTGAGTTGTGTCATTGGATTAACATTTAGGTCATTTTCGTCCTCCCTAGGCATATTCTTGTCCAATTAGGGTTTTTAACCAATCTTGTGCATCCAATAGGTGTGTTTGTGTCATTGGATGATCAATTAGGTTATTTTCGTCCTACCTATGCTTATTCTTGTCCAATTAGGGTTTTTAACCAATCTTGTGCATCCAATAAGTTGAGTTGTGTCATTGGATTAACATTTAGGTCATTTTCGTCCTCCCTAGGCTTATTCTTGTCCAATTAGGGTTTTTAACCAATCTTGTGCATCCAATAGGTGTGTTTGTGTCATTGGATGATCAATTAGGTCATTTTCGTCCTCCCTAGGCTTATTCTTATCCAATTAGGGTTTTTAACCAATCTTGTGCATCTAATAGGTGTGTTTGTGTCATTGGATGATCAATTAGGTCATTTTCGTCCTCCCTAGGCTTATTCTGGTCCAATTAGGGGTTTTAACCAATCTTGTGCATCCAATAGGCATGTTTTTGTCATTGGATGATCAATTAGGTCATTTTCGTCCTCCCTAGGCTTTTTCTTGTCCAATTAGGGTTTTTACCCAATCTCGTGCATCCAATAAGTTCATTTGTGTCATTGGATTAACATTTAGGTCATTTTCGTCCTCCCTAGGCTTATTCTTGTCCAATTAGGGTTTTTAACCAATCTTGTGCATCCAATAAGTTGAGTTGTGTCATTGGATTAACATTTAGGTCATTTTCGTCCTCCCTAGGCTTATTCTTGTCCAATTAGGGTTTTTAACCAATCTTGTGCATCCAATAAGTTGAGTTGTGTCATTGGATTAACATTTAGGTCATTTTCGTCCTCCCTAGGCTTATTCTTGTCCAATTAGGGTTTTTAACCAATCTTGTGCATCCAATAGGTGTGTTTGTGTCATTGGACGATAAATTAGGTCATTTTCGTCCTCCATAGGCTTATTCTTGTCCAATTAGGGTTTTTAACCAATCTTGTGCATCCAATAGGCGTGTTTTTGTCATTGGATGATCAATTAGGTCATTTTCGTCCTCCCTAGGCTTTTTCTTGTCCAATTAGGGTTTTTAACCAATCTTGTGCATCCAATAAGTTGAGTTGTGTCATTGGATTAACATTTAGGTCATTTTCGTCCTCCCTAGGCTTATTCTTGTCCAATTAGGGTTTTTAACCAATCTTGTGCATCCAATAACTTTGTTTGTGTCCTTGAATTAATATTTAGTTCATTTTCGTCCTCCCTAGGCATATTCTTGTCTAATTAGGGTTTTTAACCAATCTTGTTCATCCAATAGGTGTGTTTGTGGCAATGGATGATCAATTAGGTCATTTTCGTCCTCCCTAGGCTTATTCTTGTCCAATTAGGGTTTTTAACCAATCTTGTGCATCCAATAGGTGTGTTTGTGTCATTGGATGATCAATTAGGTCATTTTCGTCCTCCCTCGGCTTATTCTTGTCCAATTAGGGTTTTTAACCAATCTTGTGCATCCAATAAGTTGAGTTGTGTCATTGGATTAACATTTAGGTCATTTTCGTCCTCCCTAGGCTTATTCTTGTCCAATTAGGGTTTTTAACCAATCTTGTGCTTCCAATAAGTTGAGTTGTGTCATTGGATTAACATTTAGGTCATTTTCGTCCTCCCTAGGCATATTCTTGTCCAATTAGGGTTTTTACCAATCTTGTGCATCCAATTGGTGTGTTTGTGTCATTGGATGATCAATTTGGTCATTTTCGTCCTCCCTAGGCTTATTCTTGTCCAATATGGGTTTTTAACCAATCTTGTGCATCCAATAAGTTCATTTGTGTCATTGGATTAACATTTAGGTCATTTTCGTCCACCCTAGGCATATTCTTGTCCAATTAGGGTTCTTAACCAATCTTGTGCATCCAATAGGTGTGTTTGTGTCATTGGATGATCAATTAGGTTATTTTCGTCCTCCCTAGGCTTATTCTTGTCCAATTAGGGTTTTTAACCAATCTTGTGCATCCAATAGGTGTGTTTGTGTCATTGGATGACCAATTAGGTCATTTTCGTCCTCCCTAGGCATATTCTTGTCCAATTAGGGTTTTTAACCAATCTTGTGCATCCATTAGGTGTGTTTGTGGCAATGGATGATCAATTAGGTCATTTTAGTCCTCCCTAGGCTTATTCTAGTCAAATTAGGGTTTTTAACCAATCTTGTGCATCCAATAGGTGTGTTTGTGTCATCGGACGATCAATTAGGTCATTTTCGTCCTCCCTAGGCTTATTCTTGTCCAATTAGGGTTTTTAACCAATCTTGTGCATCCAATAGGTGTGTTTGTGTCATTGGATGATCAATTAGGTTATTTTCGTCCTCCCTAGGCTTATTCTTGTCCAATTAGGGTTTTTAACCAATCTTGTGCATCCAATAGGTGTGTTTGTGTCATTGGATGACCAATTAGGTCATTTTCGTCCTCCCTAGGCATATTCTTGTCCAATTAGGGTTTTTAACCAATCTTGTGCATCCATTAGGTGTGTTTGTGGCAATGGATGATCAATTAGGTCATTTTCGTCCTCCCTAGACATATTCTTGTCCAATTAGGATTTTTAACCAATCTTGTGCATCCAATAGGTGTGTTTGAGTCATTGGATGATCAATTAGGTCATTTTCGTCCTCCCTAGGCATATTCTTGTCCAATTAGGGTTTTTAACGAATCTTGTGCATCCAATTGGTGTGTTTTTGTCATTGGATGAACAATTTGGTCATTTTCGTCCTCCCTAGGCTTATTCTTGTCCAATTAGGGTTTTTAACCAATCTTGTGCATCCAATAAGTTGAGTTGTGTCATTGGATTAACATTTAGGTCATTTTCGTCCTCCCTAGGCTTATTCTTGTCCAATTAGGGTTTTTAACCAATCTTGTGCATCCAATAGGTGTGTTTGTGTCATTGGATGATCAATTAGGTCATTTTCTTCCTCCCTAGGCTTATTCTTGTCCAATTAGGGTTTTTAACTAATCTTGTGCATCCAATAGGTGTGTTTGTGTCATTGGATGATCAATTAGGTCATTTTTGTCCTCCCTAGGCTTATTCTAGTCTAATTAGGGTTTTTAACCAACCTTGTGCATCCAATAGGTGTGTTTGTGTCGTTGGATGATCAATTAGGTCATTTTCGTCCTCTCTAGGCTTATTCTTGTCCAGTTAGGGTTTTTAACCAATCTTGTGCATCCAATAAGTTCATTTGTGTCATTGGATTAACATTTAGGTCATTTTCGTCCTCCCTAGGCATATTCTTGTCCAATTAGGGTTTTTAACCAATCTTGTGCATCCAATAGGTGTGTTTGTGTCATTGGATGATCAATTAGGTCATTTTCGTCCTCCCTAGGCTTATTCTTGTCCAATTAGGGTTTTTAACCAATCTTGTGCATCCAATAAGTTCATTTGTGTCATTCGATGATCAATTAGGTCATTTTCGTCCTCCCTAGGCTTATTCTTGTCCAACTAGGGTTTTTAACCAATCTTGTGCCTCCAATAGGTGTGTTTGTGTCATTAGATGATCAATTAGGTCATTTTCGTCCTCCCTAGGCTTATTCTTGTCCAATTAGGGTTTTTAACCAATCTTGTGCATCCAATAAGTTCATTAGTGTCATTGGATGATCAATTAGGTCATTTTCGTCCTCCCTAGGCATGCTTTTGTCCAACTAGGGTTTTTAACCAATCTTGTGCATCCAATAGGTGTGTTTGTGTCATTGGATGATCAATTAGGTCATTTTCGTCCTCCCTAGGCATATTCTTGTCCAATTAGGGTTTTTAACCAATCTTGTGCATCTTATAGGTGTGTTTGTGTCATTGGATGATCAATTAGGTCATTTTCGTCCTCCCTAGGCTTATTCTTGTCCAATTAGGGTTTTTAACCAATCTTGTGCATCCAATAGGTGTGTTTGTGTCATTGGATGATCAATTAGGTCATTTTCGTCCTCCCTAGGCTTATTCTTGTCCAATTAGGGTTTTTAACCAATCTTGTGCATCCGATAAGTGTGTTTGTGTCATTGAATTAATATTTAGGTCATTTTCGTCCTCCCTAGGCATATTCTTGTCCAATTAGGGTTTTTAACCAATCTTGTGCATCCAATAGGTGTGTTTGTGTCTTTGGATGATCAATTAGGTCATTTTCGTCCTCCCTAGGCATATTCTTGTCCAATTAGGGTTTTTAACCAATCTTGTGCATCCAATAGGTGTTTTTGTGTCATTGGATGATCAATTAGGTCATTTTCGTCCTGCCTAGGCATATTCTTGTCCAATTAGGGTTTTTAACCGATCTTGTGCATCCAATAGGTGTGTTTGTGTCATTGGATGATCAATTAGGTTATTTTCGTCCTCCCTAGGCTTATTCTTGTCCAATTAGGGTTTTTAACCAATCTTGTGCATCCAATAGGTGTGTTTGTGTCATTGGATGACCAATTAGGTCATTTTCGTCCACCCTAGGCATATTCTTGTCCAATTAGGGTTTTTAACCAATCTTGTGCATCCAATAGGTGTGTTTATGGCAATGGATGATCAATTAGGTCATTTTCGTCCTCCCTAGGCTTATTCTTGTCCAATTAGGGTTTTTAACCAATCTTGTGCATCCAATAGGTGTGTTTGTGTCATTGGATGATCAATTAGGTCATTTTCGTCCTCCCTAGGCTTATTCTTGTCCAATTAGGGTTTTTAACCAATCTTGTGCATCCAATAACTTTGTTAGTGTCATTGAATTAATATTTAGGTCATTTTCGTCCTCCCTAGGCTTATTCTTGTCCAATTAGGGTTTTTAACCAAACTTGTGCATCCAATAGGTGTGTTTGTGTCATTTGATGATCAATTAGGTCATTTTCGTCCTCCCTAGGCTTATTCTTGTCCAATTAGGGTTTTTAACCAATCTTGTGCATCCAATAGGTGTGTTTGTGTCATTGGATGATCAATTAGGTCATTTTCGTCCTCCCTAGGCTTATTCTTGTCCAATTAGGGTTTTTAACCAATCTTGTGCATCCAATAGGTGTGTTTATGTCATTGGATGATCAATTAGGTCATTTTCATCCTCCTTACGCATATTCTTGTCCAATTAGGGTTTTTAACCAATCTTGTGCTTCCAATAGGTGTGTTTGTGTCATTGGATGATCAATTAGGTCATTTTCGTCCTCCCTAGGCTTATTCTTGTCCAATTAGGGTTTTTAACCAATCTTGTGCATCCAACAAGTTTGTTAATGTCATTGAATTAATATTTAGGTCATTTTCTTCCTCCCTAGGCATATTCGTGTCCAATAAGGGTTTTTAACCAATCTTGTGCATGCAATAGGTGTGTCTGTGTCATTGGATGATCAATTAGGTCATTTTCGTCCTCCCTAGGCATATTCTTGTCCAATTAGGGTTTTTAACCAATCTTGGCCATCCAATAGGTGTGTTTGTGGCAATGGATGATCAATTAGGTCATGTTTGTCCTCCCTAGGCTTATTCTTGTCCAATTAGGGTTTTTAACCAATCTTGTGCTTCCAATAGGTGTGTTTGTGTCATTGGATGATCAATTAGGTCATTTTCGTCCTCCCTAGGCTTATTCTTGTCCAATTAGGGTTTTTAACCAATCTTGTGCATCCAACAAGTTGAGTGGTGTCATTGGATTAATATTTAGGTCATTTTCGTCCTCCCTAGGCTTATTCTTGTCCAATTAGGGTTTTTAACCAATCTTGTGCATCCAATAGGTGTGTTTGTGTCATTGGATGATCAATTAGGTCATATTCGTCCTCCCTAGGCTTATTCTTGTCCAATTAGGGTTTTTAACCAATCTTGTGCATCTAGTAAGCTCATTTGTGTCATTGGATTAACATTTAGGTCATTTTCGTCCTCCCTAGGCATATTCTTGTCCAATTAGGGTTTTTAACCAATCTTGTGCTTCCAATAGGTGTGTTTGTGTCATTGGATGATCAATTAGGTCATTTTCGTCCTCCCTAGGCTTATTCTTGTCCAATTAGGGTTTTTAACCAATCTTGTGCATCCAATAAGTTTGTTTGTGTCATTCAATTAATATTTAGGTCATTTTCGTCCTCCCTAGGCATATTCTTGTCCAATTAGGGTTTTTAACCAATCTTGTGCATCCAATAGGTGTGTTTGTGTCATTGGATGATCAATTAGGTCATTTTCGGCCTCCCTAGGCTTATTCTTGTCCAATTAGGGTTTTTAACCAATCTTGTGCATCCAATAAGTTCATTTGTGTCATTGGATGATCAATTAGGTCATTTTCGTCCTCCCTAGGCATATTCTTGTCCAACTAGGGTTTTAAACCAATCTTGTGCATCCAATATGTGTGTTTGTGTCATTGGATGATTAATTAGGTCATTTTCGTCCTCCCTAGGCTTATTCTTGTCCAATTACGGTTTTTAACCAATCTTGTGCATCCAATAGGTGTGTTTGTGTCATTGGATGATCAATTAGGTCATTTTCGTCCTCCCTAGGCTTATTCTTGTCCAATTAGGGTTTTTAACCAATCTTGTGCATCCAATAGGTGTGTTTGTCTCATTGGATGATCAATTAGGTCATTTTTGTCCTCCCTAGGCATATTCTTGTCCAACTAGGGTTTTTAACCAATCTTGTGCATCCAATAGGTGTGTTTGTGTCATTGGATGATCAATTAGGTTATTTTCGTCCTCCCTAGGCTTATTCTTGTCCAATTAGGGTTTTTAACCAATCTTGTGCATCCAATAGGTGTGTTTGTGTCATTGCATGACCAATTAGGTCATTTTCGTCCTCCCTAGGCTTATTCTTGTCCAATTAGAGTTTTTAACCAATCTTGTGCATCCAATAGGTTTGTTTGTGTCATTGGATGATCAATTAGGTCATTTTCGTCCTCCCTAGGCTTATTCTTGACCAATTAGGGTTTTTAACCAATCTTGTGCATCCAATAGGTGTGTTTGTGTCATTGGATGATCAATTAGGTCATTTTCGTCCTCCCTAGGCTTATTCTTGTCCAATTTGGGTTTTTAACCAATCTTGTGCATCCGATAAGTTTGTTTGTGTCATTGAATTAATATTTAGGTCATTTACGTCCTCCCTAGGCATATTCTTGTCCAATTCGGGTTTTAAACCAATCTTGTGCATCCAATAGGTGTGTTTGTGTCATTGGATGATCAATTAGGTCATTTTCGTCCTCCCTAGGCTTATTCTTGTCCAATTAGGAATTTTAACCAATCTTGTGCATCCAATAGGTGTGTTTGTGTTATTGGATGATCAATTAGGTCATTTTCGTCCTCCCTAGGCTTATTCTTGTCCAATTAGGGTTTTTAACCAATCTTGTGCATCCAATAGGTGTGTTTGTGTCATTGGATGATCAATTAGGTCATTTTCGTCCTCCCTAGGCATATACTTGTCCAATTAGGGTTTTTAACCAATCTTGTGCATCCAATAGGTGTGTTTATGTCATTGGATGATCAATTAGGTAATTTTCGTCCTCCCTAGGCATATTCTTGTCCAATTAGGGTTTTTAACCAATCTTGTGAATCCAATAGGTGTGTTTGTGGCAATGGATGATCAATTAGGTCATTTTCGTCCTCCCTAGGCATATTTTTGTCCAATTAGGGTTTTTAACCAATCTTGTGTATCCAATAAGTTGAGTTGTGTCATTGGGTTAACATTTTGGTCATTTTTGTCCTCCCTAGGCTTATTCTTGTCCAATTAGGGTTTTTAACCGATCTTGTGCATCCAATAGGTGTGTTTGTGTCATTGGATGATCAATTAGGTCATTTTCGTCCTCCCTAGGCATATTCTTGTCCAATTAGGGTTTTTAACCAATCTTGTGCATCCAATAGGTGTGTTTGTGTCATTGGATGATCAATTAGGTCATTTTCGTCCTCCCTAGGCTTATTCTTGTCCAATTACGGTTTTTAACCAATCTTGTGCATCCAATAGGTGTGTTTGTGTCATTGGATGACCAATTAGGTCATTTTCGTTCTCCCTAGGCATATTCTTGTCCAATTAGAGTTTTAGACCAATCTTGTGCATCCAATAGGTGTGTTTGTGTCATTGGATGATCAATTAGGTTATTTTCGTCCTCCCTAGGCTTATTCTTGTCCAATTAGGGTTTTTAACCAATCTTGTGCATCCAATAGGTGTGTTTGTGTCATTGGATGATCAATTAGGTCATTTTCGTCCTCCAGGCTTATTCTTGTCCAATTAGGGTTTTTAACCAATCTTGTGCATCCAATAAGTTGAGTTGTGTCATTGGATTAACATTTAGGTCATTTTCGTCCTCCCTAGGCTTATTCTTGTCCAGTTAGGCTTTTTAACCAATCTTGTGCATCCAATAAGTTCATTTGTGTCATTGGATTAACATTTAGGTCATTTTCGTCCTCCCTAGGCATATTCTTGTCCAATTAGAGTTTTAGACCAATCTTGTGCATCCAATAGGTGTGTTTGTGTCATTGGAGGATCAATTAGGTTATTTTCGTCCTCCCTAGGCTTATTCTTGTCCAATTAGGGTTTTTAACCAATCTTGTGCATCCAATAGGTGTGTTTGTGTCATTGGATGATCAATTAGGTCATTTTCGTCCTCCTTAGGCTTATTCTTGTCCAATTAGGATTTTTAACCAATCTTGTTCATCCGATAAGTTTGTTTGTGTCATTGAATTAATATTTAGGTCATTTTCGTCCTCCCTAGGCATATTCTTGTCCAATTAGGGTTTTTAACCAATCTTGTGCATCCAATAGGTGTGTTTGTGTCATTGGATGATCAATTAGGTCATTTACGTCCTCCCTATGCTTATTCTTGTCCAATTAGGGTTTTTAACCAATCTTGTGCATCCGATAAGTTTGTTTGTGTCATTGAATTAAAATTTAGGTCATTTTCGTCCTCCCTAGGCATATTCTTGTCCAATTAGGGTTTTTAACCAATCTTGTGCATCCAATAGGTGTGTTTGTGTCATTGGATGATCAATTAGGTCATTTTCGTCCTCCCTAGGCTTATTCTTGTCCAATTAGGGTTTTTAACCAATCTTGTGCATCCAATAAGTTCATCTGTGTCATTGGATTAACATTTAGGTCATATCCGTCCTCCCTAGGCATATTCTTGTCCAATTATGGTTTTTAACCAATCTTGTGCATCCAATAAGTTCATTTGTGTTATTGGATTAACATTTAGGTCATATTCGTCCTCCCTAGGCATATTCTTGTCCAATTAGGGTTTTTAACCAATCTTGTGCATCCAATAGGTGTGTTTGTGTCATTGGATGATCAATTAGGTCATTTTCGTCCTCCCTAGGGTTATTCTTGTCCAATTAGGGTTTTTAACCAATCTTGTGCATCCAATAAGTAGAGTTGTGTCATTGGATTAACATTTAGGTCATTTTCGTCCTCCCTAGGCTTATTCTTGTCCAATTATATTTTTTAACCAATCTTGTGCATCCATTAACTTTGTTTGTGTCATTGAATTAATATTTAGGTCATTTTCCTCCTCCCTAGGCATATTCTTGTCCAATTAGGGTTTTTAACCAATCTTGTGCATCCAATAAGTTTGTTTATGTCATTGAATTAATATTTAGGTCATTTTCGTCCTCCCTAGGCATATTCTTGTCCAATTAGGGTTTTTAACCAATCTTGTGCATCCAATAGGTGTGTTTGTGTCATTGGATGATCAATTAGGTTATTTTCGTCCTCCCTAGGCTTATTCTTGTCCAATTAGGGTTTTTAACCAATCTTGTGCATCCAATAGGTGTGTTTGTGTCATTGGATGACCAATTAGGTCATTGTCGTCCTCCCTAGGCATATTCTTGTCCAATTAGGGTTTTTAACCAATCTTGTGCATCCAATAGGTGTGTTTGTGTCATTGGATGATCAATTAGGTCATTTTCGTCCTCCCTAGGCATATTCTTGTCCAATTAGGGTTTTTAACCAATCTTGTGCATCCAATAGGTGTGTTTGTGTCATTGGATGATCAATTAAGTCATTTTCGTACTCCCTAGGCTTATTCTTGTCCAATTAGGGTTTTTAACCAATCTTGTGCATCCTATAAGTTCATTTGTGTCATTGGATTAACATTTAGGTCATATCCGTCCTCCCTAGGCATATTCTTGTCCAATTAGGGTTTTTAACCAATCTTGTGCATCCAATAGGTGTGTTTGTGTCATTGGATGATCAATTAGGTCATTTCCGTCCTCCCTAGGCTTATTCTTGTCCAATTAGGGTTTTTAACCAAACTTGTGCATCCAATAAGTTCATTTGTGTCATTGGATTAACATTTAGGTCATTTTCGTCCTCCCTAGGCATATTCTTGTCCAATTAGGGTTTTTAACCAATCTTTTCCATCCAATAGGTGTGTTTGTGTCATTGGATGATCAATTAGGTCATTTTCGTCCTCCCTATGCATATTCTTGTCCGATTAGGGTTTTTAACCAATCTTGTGCATCCAATAAGTGTGTTTGTGTCATTAGATGATCAATTAGGTCATTTTCGTCCTCCCTAGGCTTATTCTTGTCCAATTACGGTTTTTAACCAATCTTGTGCATCCAATAGGTGTGTTTGTGTCATTGGATGATCAATTAGGTCATTTTCGTCCTCCCTAGGCTTATTCTTGTCCAATTAGGGTTTTTAACCAATCTTGTGCATCCGATAAGTTTGTTTGTGTCATTGAATTAATATTTAGGTCATTTTTGTCCTCCCTAGGAATATTCTTGTCCAATTAGGGTTTTTAACCAATCTTGTGCATCCAATAGGTGTGTTTGTGTCATTGAATGATCAATTAGGTCATTTACGTCCTCCCTAGGCTTATTCTTGTCCAATTAGGGTTTTTAACCAATCTTGTGCATCCAATAACTTTGTTTGTGTTATTGAATTAATATTTAGGTCATTTTCGTCCTCCCTAAGCATATTCTTGTCCTATTAGCGTTTTTAACCAATCTTGTGCATCCAATAGGTGTGTTTGTGTCATAGGATGATCAATTAAGTCATTTTCGTCCACCCTAGGCTTATTCTTGTCCAATTAGGGTTTTTAACCAATCTTGTGCATCCAATAACTTTGTTTGTGTCATTGAATTAATATTTAGGTCATTTTCGTCTTCCCTAGGCATATTCTTGTCCAATTAGGGTTTTTAACCAATCTTGTGCATCCAATAAGTCCATTTGTGTCATTGGATTAACATTTAGGTCATTTTCGTCCTCCCTAGGCTTATTCTTGTCCAATTAGGGTTTTTAACCAATCTTGTGCATCCGATAAGTTTGTTTGTGTCATTGAATTAATATTTAGGTCATTTTTGTCCTCCCTAGGAATATTCTTGTCCAATTAGGGTTTTTAACCAATCTTGTGCATCCAATAGGTGTGTTTGTGTCATTGGATGATCAATTAAGTCATTTACGTCCTCCCTAGGCTTATTCTTGTCCAATTAGGGTTTTTAACCAATCTTGTGCATCCAATAACTTTGTTTGTGTCATTGAATTATTATTTAGGTCATTTTCGTCCTCCCTAGGCATATTCTTGTCCAATTAGGGTTTTTAACCAATCTTGTGCATCCAATAGGTGTATTTGTGTCATTGGATGATCAATTAGGTCATGTTCGTCCTCCCTAGGCTTATTCTTGTCCAATTAGGGTTTTTAACCAATCTTGTGCATCCAATAGGTGTGTTTGTGTCATTGGATGATCAATTAGGTCATTTTCGTCCTCCCTAGGCTTATTCTTGTCCAATTAGGGTTTTTAACCAATCTTGTGCATCCAATAGTTGTGTTTGTGTCATTGGATGATCAATTAGGTCATTTTCTTCCTCCCTAGGCTTATTCTTGTCGAATTAGGGTTTTTAACCAATCTTGTGCGTCCAATAGGTGTGTTTGTGTCATTGGATGATCAATTAGGTCATTTTCGTCCTCCCTAGGCTTATTCTTGTCCAATTAGGGTTTTTAACCAATCTTGTGCATCCAACAAGTTTGTTTATGTCATTGAATTAATATTTAGGTCATTTTCGTCCTCCCTAGGCATATTCTTGTCCAATTAGGGGTTTTAACCAATCTTGTGCATGCAATAGGTGTGTTTGTGTCATTGGATGATCAATTAGGTCATTTTCGTCCTCCCTAGGCTTATTCTTGTCCAATTAGGGTTTTTAACCAATCTTGTGCATCCAATAGGTGTGTTTGTGTCATTGGATGATCAATTAGGTCATTTTCGCCCTCCATAGGCTTATTCTTGTCCAAATAAGGTTTTTAACCAATCTTGTGCATCCAATAACTTTGTTTGTGTCATTGAATGATCAATTAGGTCGTTTTCGTCCTCCCTAGGCATATTCTTGTCCAATTAGGGTTTTTAACCAATCTTGTTCATCCAATAGGTGTGCTTGTGTCATTGGATGATCAATTAGGTCATTTCCGCCCTCCCTAGGCTTATTCTTGTCCAATTAGGGTTTTTAACCAATCTTTTGCATCCAATACGTTCATTTGTGTCATTGGATTAACATTTAGGTCATTTTCGTCCTTCCTAGGCATATTCTTATCCAATTAGGGTTTTTAACCAATCTTGTGCTTCCAATAGGTGAGTTTGTGTCATTTGATGATCAATTAGGTTATTTTCGTCCTCCCTAGGCTTATTCTTGTCCAATTAGGGTTTTTAACCAATCTTGTGCATCCAACAAGTTTGTTTATGTCATTGAATTAATATTTAGGTCATTTTCGTCCTCCCTACGCATATTGTTGTCCAATTAGGGTTTTTAACCAATCTTGTGCATGCAATACGTGTGTTTGTGTCATTGGATGATCAATTAGGTCATTTTCGTCCTCCCTAGGCATATTCTTGTCCAATTAGGGATTTTAACCAATCTTGTGCATCCAATAGGTGTGTTTGTGGCAATGGATGATCAATTAGGTCATTTTCGTCCTCCCTAGGCTTATGCTTGTCCAATTAGGGTTTTTAACCAATCTTGTGCATCCAATAGGTGTGTTTGTGTCATTGGATGATCAATTAGGTCATTTTCGTCCTCCCTAGGCTTATTCTTGCCCAATTAGGGTTTTTAACCAATCTTGTGCATCCAATAAGTTCATTTGTGTCATTGGATTAACATTTAGGTCATTTTCGTCCTCCCTAGACTTATTCTTGTCCAATTAGGGTTTTTAACCAATCTTGTGCTTCCAATAGGTGTGTTTGTGTCATTGGATGATCAATTAGGTCATTTTCGTCCTCCCTAGGCTTATTCTTGTCCAATTAGGGTTTTTAACCAATCTTGTGCATCCAATAGGTGTGTTTGTGTCATTGGATGATCAATTAGGTCATTTCATCCTCCCTAGGCATATTCTTGTCCAATTAGGGTTTTTAACCGATCGTGTGCATCCAATAGGTGTGTTTGTGTAATTGGATGATCAATTAGGTCATTTTCATCCTCCCTAGGATTATTCTTGTCCAATTAGGGTTTTTAACCAATCTTGTGCATCCAATAAGTTTGTTTGTGTCATTGAATTAATATTTAGGTCATTTTCGTAGTCCCTAGGCATATTCTTGTCCAATTAGGGTTTTTAACCAATCTTGTGCATCCAATAGGTGTGTTTGTGTCATTGGATGATCAATTAGGTCATTTTCGTACTCCCTAGGCTTATTCTTGTCCAATTAGGGTTTTTAACCAATCTTGTGCATCCAATAAGTTCATTTGTGTCATTGGATTAACATTTAGGTCATTTTCGTCCTCCCTAGGCATATTCTTGTCCAATTAGGGTTTTTAACCAATCTTGTGCATCCAATAAATGTGTTTGTGTCATTGGATGATCAATTAGGTCATTTTCGTCCTCCCTATGCTTATTCTTGTCCAATTAGGGTTTTTAACCAATCTTGTGCATCCAATAAGTTCATTTGTGTCATTGGATGATCAATTAGGTCATTTTCGTCCTCCCTAGGCATATTCTTGTCCAACTAGGGTTTTTAACCAATCTTGTATATCCAATTGGTGTGTTTGTGTCATTGGATGATCAATTAGGTCATTTTCGTCCACCATAGGCTTATTCTTGTCCAATTAGGGTTTTTAACCAATCTTGTGCATCCAATAGGTGTGTTTGTGTCATTGGATGATCAATTAGGTCATTTTCGTCCTCCCTAGGCTTATTCTTGTCCAATTAGGGTTTTTAACCAATCTTGTGCATCCGATAAGTTTGTTTGTGTCATTGAATTAATATTTAGGTCATTTTCGTCCTCCCTAGGCATATTCTTGTCCAATTAGGGTTTTTAACCAATCTTGCGCATCCATTAGGTGTGTTTGTGTTATTGGATGATCAATTAGGTCATTTACGTCCTCCCTTGGCTTATTCTTGTCCAATTAGGGTTTTTAACCAATCTTGTGCATCCAATAAGTTGAGTTGTGTCATTGGATTAACATTTAGGTCATTTTCGTCCTCCCTAGGCTTATTCTTGTCCAATTAGGTTTTTTAAACAATCTTGTGCATCCAATAGGTGTGTTTGTGTCATTGGATGATCAATTAGGTCATTTTTGCCTCCATAGGCTTATTCATGTCCAATTAGGGTTTTTAACCAATCTTGTGCATCCAATAGGTGTGTTTGTGTCATTGGATGATCAATTAGGTCATCTTCGTCTTCCCTAGGCTTATTCTTGTCCAATTAGGGTTTTTAACCAATCTTGTGCATCCAATAAGTTGAGTTGTGTCATTGGATTAACATTTAGGTCATTTTCGTCCTCCGTAGGCTTATTCTTGTCCAATTAGGGTTTTTAACCAATCTTGTGCATCCAATAAGTTCATTTGTGTCATTGGATTAACATTTAGGTCATTTTCGTCCTCCCTAGGCATATTCTTGTCCAATTAGGGTTTTTAACCAATCTTGTGCATCCAATAGGTGTGTTTGTGTCATTGGATGATCAATTAGGTTATTATCGTCCTCCCTAGGCTTATTCTTGTCCAATTAGGGTTTTTAACCAATCTTGTGCATCCAATAGGTGTGTTTGTGTCATTGGATGACCAATTAGGTCATTTTCGTCCTCCCTAGGCATATTCTTGTCCAATTAGGGTTTTTAACCAATCTTGTGCATCCATTAGGTGTGTTTGTGGCAATGGATGAATAATTAGGTCATTTTCGTCCTCCCTAGGCTTATTCTTGTCCAATTAGGGTTTTTAACCAATCTTGTGCATCCAATAAGTTCATTTGTGTCATTGGATTAACATTTAGGTCATTTTCGTCCTCCCTAGGCATATTCTTGTCCAATTAGGGTTTTTAACCAATCTTGTGCATCCAATAGGTGTGTTTGTGTCCTTGGATGATCAATTAGGTTATTTTCATCCTCCCTAGGCTTATTCTTGTCCAATTAGGGTTTTTAACCAATCTTGTGCATCCGATAAGTTTGTTTGTGTCATTGAATTAATATTTAGGTCATTTTCGTCCTCCCTAGGAATATTCTTGTCCAATTAGGGTTTTTAACCAATCTTGTGCATCCAATAGGTGTGTTTGTGTCATTGGATGATCAATTAGGTCATTTTCGTCCTCCCTAGGCTTATTCTTGTCCAATTAGGGTTTTTAACCAATCTTGTGCATCCAATAAGTTCATTTGTGTCATTGGATTAACAGTTAGGTAATTTTCGTCCTCCCTAGGCATATTCTTGTCCAATTAGGGTTTTTAACCAATCTTGTGCTTCCAATAGGTGTGTTTGTGTCATTGGATGATCAATTAGGTCATTTTCGTCCTCCCTAGGCTTATTCTTGTCCAATTAGGGTTTTTAACCAATCTTGTGCATCCAATAAGTTCATTTGTGTCATTGATTAATATTTAGGTCATTTTCGTCCTCCCTAGGCATATTCTTGTCCAATTAGGGTTTTTAACCAATCTTGTGCATCCAATAGGTGTGTTTGTGTCATTGGATGATCAATTAGGTCATTTTCGTCCTCCCTAGGCTTATTCTTGTCCAATTAGGGTTTTTAACCAATCTTGTGCATCCAATAAGTTCATTGGTGTCATTGGATGATCAATTAGGTCATTTTTGTCCTCCCTAGGCATGTTCTTGTCCAACTAGGGTTTTTAACCAATCTTGTGCATCCAATAGGTGTGTTTGTGTCATTGGATGATCAATTAGGTCATTTTCGTCCTCCCTAGGCTTATTCTTGTCCAATTAGGGTTTTTAACCAATCTTGTGCATCCAATAAGTTCATTAGTGTCATTGGATTAACATTTAGGTCATTTTCGTTCTCCCTAGGCATATTCTTGTCCAATTAGGGTTATTAACCAATCTTGTGCATCCAATTGGTGTGTTTGTGTCATTGGATGATCAATTTAGGTCATTTTCGTTCTCCCTAGGCATATTCTTGTCCAATTAGGATTTTTAATCAATCTTGTGCATCCAATAGGTGTTTTTGTGTCATTGGATGATCAATTAGGTCATTTTCGTCCTCCCTAGGCATATTCTTGCCCAATTAGTGTTTTTAACCAATCTTGTCCATCCAATAAGTTCATTTGTGTCATTGGATTCACATTTAGGTCATTTTCGTCCTCCTTAGGCATATTCTTGTCCAATTAGGGTTTTTAACCAATCTTGGGCATCCAATAGGTGTGTTTCTGTCATTGGATGATCAATTGGGTCATTTTCGTGCTCCCTAGGCTTATTCTTGTCCAATTAGGGTTTTTAACCAATCTTGTGCATCCAATAAGTTCATTTGTGTCATTGGATGATCAATTAGGTCATTTTCGTCCTCCCTAGGCTTATTCTTGTCCAATTAGCGTTTTTAACCAATCTTGTGCATCCAATAAGTTGAGTTGTGTCATTGGATTAACATTTAGGTCATTTTCGTCCTCCCTAGGCTTATTCTTGTCCAATTAGGGTTTTTAACCAATCTTGTGCATCCAATAGGTGTGTTTGTGTCATTGGATGATAAATTAGGTCATTTTCGTCCTCCCTAGGCATATTCTTTTCCCATTAGGGTTTTTAACCAATCTTGTGCATCCAATAAGTTGAGTTGTGTCTTTGGATTAACATTTAGGTCATTTTCGTCCTCCCTAGGCTTATTCTTATCCAATTAGGGTTTTTAACCAATCTTGTGCATCCAATAAGTTCATTTGTGTCATTGGATTAACATTTAGGTCATTTTCGTCCTCCCTAGGCATATTCTTGTCCAATTAGGGTTTTTAACCAATCTTGTGCATCCAATAGGTGTGTTCGTGTCATTGGATGATCAATTAGGTCATCTTCGTCTTCCCTAGGCTTATTCTTGTCCAATTAGGGTTTTTAACCAATCTTGTGCATCCAATAGGTGTGTTTGTGTCATTGTATGATCAATTAGGTTATTTTCGTCCTCCCTAGGCTTATTCATGTCCAATTAGGGTTTTTAACCAATCTTGTGCATCCAATAGGTGTGTTTGTGTCATTGGATGACCAATTAGGTCATTTTCGTCCTCCCTAGGCTTATTCTTGTCCAACTAGGGTTTTTAACCAATCTTGTACATCCAATAGGTGTGTTTGTATCACTGGATGATCAATTAGGTCATTTTCGTCCTCCCTAGGTTTATTCTTGTCCAACTAGGGTTTTTAACCAATCTTGTGCATCCAATAGGTGTGTTTGTGTCATTGGATGATCAATTAGGTCATTTTCGTCCTCCCTAGGCTTATTCTTGTCCAACTAGGGTTTTTAACCAATCTTGTGCATCCAATAAGTTCATTAGTGTCATTGGATGATCAATTAGGTCATTTTCGTCCTCCCTAGGCTTATTCTTGTCCAATTAGGGTTTTTAACCAATCTTGTGCATCCAATAAGTTCATTAGTGTCATAGGATGATCAATTAGGTCATTTTCGTCCTCCCTAGGCATGTTCTTGTCCAACTAGGGTTTTTAACCAATCTTGTGCATCCAATAGGTGTGTTTGTGTCATTGGATGATCAATTAGGTCATTTTCGTCCTCCCTAGGCTTATTCTTGTCCAATTAGGGTTTTTAACCAATCTTGTGCATCCAATAAGTTCATTAGTGTCAGTGGATGATCAATTAGGTCATTTTCGTCCTCCCTAGGCATGTTCTTGTCCAACTAGGGTTTTTAACCAATCTTGTGCATCCAATAGGTTTGTTTGTGTCATTGGATGATTAATTAGGTCATTTTCGTCCTCCCTAGGCTTTATTATTGTCCAACTAGGGTTTTTAACCAATCTTGTGCATCCAATAAGTTCATTAGTGTCATTGAATGATCAATTAGGTCATTTTCGTCCTCCCTATGCATGTTCTTGTCCAACTAGGGTTTTTAACCAATCTTGTGCATCCAATAGGTGTGTTTGTGTCATTGGATGATCAATTAGGTCATTTTCGTCCTCCCTAGGCTTATTCTTGTCCAATTAGGGTTTTTAACCAATCTTGTGCATCCAATAAGTTCATTAGTGTCATTGGATCATCAATTAGCTGATTTTCGTCCTCCCTTGGCATGTTCTTGTCCAACTAGGGTTTTTAACCAATCTTGTGCATCCAATAGGTGTGTTTGTGTCATTGGATGATCAATTAGGTCATTTTCGTCCTCCCTAGGCTTATTCTTGTCCAATTAGGGTTTTTAACCAATCTTGTGCATCCAATAAGTTTGTTTGTGTCATTGGATTAATATTTAGGTCATTTTCGTCCTCCCTAGGCATATTCTTGTCCAACTAGGGTTTTTAACCAATCTTGTGCATCCAATAGGTGTGTTTGTGTCATTGGATGATCAATTAGGTCATTTTCGTCCTCCCTAGGCTTATTCTTGTCCAATTAGGGTTTTTAACCAATCTTGTGCATCCAATAAGTTCATTTGTGTCATTGGATTAACATTTAGGTCATATCCGTCCTCCCTAGGAATATTCTTGTCCAATTAGGGTTTTTAACCAATCTTGTGCATCCAATAGGTGTGTTTGTGTCATTGGATGATCAATTAGGTCATTTTCGTCCTCCCTAGGCTTATTCTTGTCCAATTAGGGTTTTTAACCAAACTTGTGCATCCAATAAGTTCATTTGTATCATTGGATTAACATTTAGGTCATTTTCGTCCTCCCTAGGCATATTCTTGTCCAATTAGGGTTTTTAACCAATCTTTTGCATCCAATAGGTGTGTTTGTGTCATTGGATGATCAATTAGGTTATTTTCGTCCTCCCTAGGCATATTCTTGTCCAATTAGGGTTTTTAACTAATCTTGTGCATCCAATAAGTTCATTTGTGTCATTGGATGATCAATTAGGTCATTTTCGTCCTCCCTAAGCATATTCTTGTCCAATTAGGGTTTTTAACCAATCTTGTGCATCCAATAGGTGTGTTTGTGTCATTGGATGATCAATTAGGTCATTTTCGTTCTCCCTATGCATATTCTTGTCCGATTAGGGTTTTTAACCAATCTTGTGCATCCAATAGGTGTGTTTGTGTCAATGGATGATCAATTAGGTCATTTTCGTCCTCCCTAGGCTTATTCTTGTCCCATTACGGTTTTTAACCAATCTTGTGCATCCAATAGGTGTGTTTGTGTCATTGGATGATCAATTAGGTCATTTTCTTCCTCCCTAGGCTTATTCTTGTCCAATTAGGGTTTTTAACCAATCTTGTGCATCCGATAAGTTTGTTTGTGTCATTGAATTAATATTTAGGTCATTTTTGTCCTCCCTAGGAATATTCTTGTCCAATTAGGGTTTTTAACCAATCTTGTGCATCCAATAGGTGTGTTTGTGTCATTGGATGATCAATTAGGTCATTTTCGTCCTCCCTAGGCTTATTCTTGTCCAATTTGGGTTTTTAACCAATCTTCTGCATCCAATAGGTGTGTTTGTGTCATTGGATGATCAATTAGGTCATTTTCGTCCTCCCTAGGCATATTCTTGTCCAATTAGGGTTTTTAACCAATCTTGTGCATCCAATAAGTTCATTTGTGTCATTGGATTAACATTTAGGCCATTCTCGTCCTCCCTAGGCATATTCTTGTCCAATTAGGGTTTTTAACCAATCTTGTGCATCCAATAGGTGTGTTTGTGTCATTGGATGAACAAATAGGTTATTTTCGTCCTCCCTAGGCATATTCTTGTCCAATTAGGGTTTTTAACTAATCTTGTGCATCCAATAAGTTCATTTGTGTCATTGGATGATCAATTAGGTCATTTTCGTCCTCCCTAGGCATATTCTTGTCCAATTAGGGTTTTTAACCAATCTTGTGCATCCAATAGGTGTGTTTGTGTCATTGGATGATCAATTAGGTCATTTTCGTCCTCTCTAGGCATATTCTTGTCCAAATAGGGTTTTTAACCAATCTTGTGCATCCAATAGGTGTGTTTGTGTCATTGGATGATCAATTAGGTCATTTTCGTCCTCCCTAGGCTTATTCTTGTCCAATTAGGGTTTTTAACCAATCTTGTGCATCCAATAGGTGTGTTTGTGGCATTGGATGATCAATTAGGTTATTTTCGTCCTCCCTAGTCTTATTCTTGTTCAATTAGGGTTTTTAACCAATCTTGTGCATCCAATAAGTTCATTTGTGTCATTGGATTAACATTTAGATCATTTTCGTCCACCCTAGGCATATTCTTGTCCAATTAGGGTTTTTAACCAATCTTGTGCATCCCATAGGTGTGTTTGTGTCATTGGATGATCAATTAGGTCATTTTTGTCCTCCCTAGGTTTATTCTTGTCCAATTAGGGTTTTTAACCAATCTTGTGCATCCAATAAGTTTGTTTGTGTCGTTGAATTAATATTTAGGTCATTTTCGTCCTCCCTAGGCATATTATTGTCCAATTAGGGTTTTTAACCAATCTTGTGCATACCATAGGTGTGTTTGTGTCATTGGATGATCAATTCGGTCATTTCCGTCCTCCGTAGGCATGTTCTTGTTCAATTAGGGTTTTTAACCAATCTTGTGCATCCAATAGGTGTGTTTGTGTCATTGGATGATCAATTAGGTCATTTTCGTCCTCCCTTGGCTTATTCTTGTCCAATTAGGGTTTTTAACCAATCTTGTGCATCCACTAAGTTGAGTTGTTTCATTGGATTAACATTTAGGTCATTTTCGTCCTCCCTATGCTTATTCTTGTCCAATTAGGGTTTTTAACCAATCTTGTGCATCCAATAAGTTCATTTGTGTCATTGGATTAACATTTAGGTCATTTTCGTCCTCCCTAGGCATCTTCTTGTCCAATTAGGGTTTTTAACCAATCTTGTGCATCCAATAGGTGTGTTTGTGTCATTGGATGATCAATTAGGTCATTTTCGTCCTCCCTTTGCTTATTCTTGTCCAATTAGGGTTTTTAACCAATCTTGTGCATCCAATAAGTTCATTTGTGTCATTGGATGATCAATTAGGTCATTTTCGTCCTCCCTAGGCATATTCTTGTCCAATTAGGGTTTTTAACCAATCTTGTGCATCCAATAGGTGTGTTTGTGTCATTGGATGATCAATTAGGTCATTTTCGTCCTCCCTATGCTTATTCTTGTCCAATTAGGGTTTTTAACCAATCTTCTGCATCCAATAAGTTGAGTTGTGTCATTGGATTAACATTTAGGTCGTTTTCGTCCTCCCTAGGCTTATTCTTGTCCAATTAGGGTTTTTAACCAATCTTGTGCATCCAATAAGTTCATTTGTGTCATTGGATTAACATTTAGGTCATTTTCGTCCTCCCTAGGCTTATTCTTGTCCAATTAGGGTTTTTAACCAATCTTCTGCATCCAATAAGTTCATTTGTGTCATTGGATTAACATTTAGGTCATTTTCGTCCTCCCTACGCTTATTCTTGTCCAATTAGGGTTTCTAACCAATCTTGTGCATCCTATAGGTGTGTTTGTGTCTTTGGATGAACATTTAGGTCATTTTCGTCCTCTTTAGGCTTATTCTTGTCCAATTAGGGTTTTTAACCAATCTTGTGCATCCAATAGGTGTGTTTAGTCATTTGATGAACATTTAGGTTATTTTCATCCTCCCTAGGCTTATTCTTGTCCAATTAGGGTTTTTAACCAATCTTGTGCATCCAATAAGTTCATTTGTGTCATTGGATTAACATTTAGGTCATTTTCGTCCTCCCTAGGCTTATTCTTGTCCAATTAGGGTTTTTAACCAATCTTGTGCATCCAATAAGTTCATTTGTGTCATTGGATTAACATTTAGGTCATTTTCGTCCTCCCTACGCTTATTCTTGTCCAATTAGGGTTTCTAACCAATCTTGTGCATCCAATAGGTGTTTTTGTGTCATTGGATGAACATTTAGGTCATTTTCGTCCTCTTTAGGCTTATTCTTGTCCAATTAGGGTTTTTAACCAATCTTGTGCATCCAATAGGTGTGTTTAGTCATTTGATGAACATTTAGGTTATTTTCATCCTCCCTAGGCTTATTCTTGTCCAATTAGGGTTTTTAACCAATCTTGTGCATCCAATAAGTTCATTTGTGTCATTGGATTAACATTTAGGTCATTTTCGTCCTCCCTAGGCTTATTCTTGTCCAATTAGGGTTTTTAACCAATCTTGTGCATCCAAAAAGTTCATTTGTTTCATTGGATTAACATTTAGGTCATTTTCGTCCTCCCTAGGCATATTCTTGTCCAATTAGAGTTTTAGACCAATCTTGTGCATCCAATAGGTGTGTTTGTGTCATTGGATGATCAGTTAGGTTATTTTCGTCCTCCCTAGGCTTATTCTTGTCCAATTAGGGTTTTTAACTAATCTTGTGCATCCAATAAGTTCATTTGTGTCATTGGATGATCAATTAGGTCATTTTCGTCCTCCCTAGGCATATTCTTGTCCAATTAGGGTTTTTAACCAATCTTGTGCATCCAATAGGTGTGTTTGTGTCATTGGATGATCAATTAGGTCATTTTCGTCCTCCCTAGGCTTATTCTTGTCTAATTAGGGTTTTTAACCAATCTTGTGCATCCAATAGGTGTGTTTGTGTCATTGGATGATCAGTTAGGTCATTTTCGTCCTCCCTAGGCATATTCTTGTCCAATTAGGGTTTTTAAGCAATCTTGTGCATCCAATAGGTGTGTTTGTGTCATTGGATGATCAATTAGGTCATTTTCGTCCTCCCTAGGCTTATTCTTGTCCAATTAGGGTTTTTAACCGATCTTGTGCATCCAATAGGTGTGTTTGTGTCATTGGATGATCAATTAGGTTATTTTCGTTCTCCCTAGGCTTATTCTTGTCCAATTAGGGTTTTCAACTAATCTTGTGCATCCAATAAGTTCATTTGTGTCATTGGATGATCAATTAGGTCATTTTCGTCCTCCCTAGGCATATTCTTGTCCAATTAGGGTTTTTAACCAATCTTGTGCATCCAATAGGTGTGTTTGTGTCATTGGATGATCAATTAGGTCATTTTCGTCCTCCCTAGGCTTATTCTTGTCCAATTAGGGTTTTTAACCAATCTTGTGCATCCATCCAATAAGTTCATTTGTGTCATTGGATTAACATTTAGGTCATTTTCGTCCTCCCTAGGCATATTCTTGTCCAATTAGAGTTTTAGACCAATCTTGTGCATCCAATAGGTGTGTTTGTGTCATTGGATGATCAATTAGGTTATTTTCGTCTTCCCTAGGCATATTCTTGTCCAATTAGTGTTTTTAACTAATCTTGTGCATCCAATAAGTTCATTTGTGTCATTGGATGATCAATTAGGTCATTTTCGTCCTCCCTAGGCATATTCTTGTCCAATTAGGGTTTTTAACCAATCTTGTGCATCCAATAGGTGTGTTTGTGTCATTGGATGATCAATTAGATTATTTTCGTCCTCCCTAAGCTTATTCTTGTCCAATTAGGGTTTTTAACTAATCTTGTGCATCCAATAAGTTCATTTGTGTCATTGGATGATCAATTAGGTCATTTTCGTCCTCCCTAGGCATATTCTTGTCCAATTAGGGTTTTTAACCAATCTTGTGCATCCAATAGGTGTGTTTGTGTCATTGGATGATCAATTAGGTTATTTTCGTCCTCCCTAGGCTTATTCTTGTCCAATTAGGGTTTTTAACTAATCTTGTGCATCCAATAAGGTCATTTGTGTCATTGGATGACCAATTAGGTCATTTTCGTCCTCCCTAGGCATATTCTTGTCCAATTAGGGTTTTTAACGATTCTTGTGCATCCAATAGGTGTGTTTGTGTCATTGGATGATCAATTAGGTTATTTTCGTCCTCCCTAGGCATATTCTTGTCCAATTAGGGTTTTTAACTAATCTTGTGCATCCAATAAGTTCATTTGTGTCATTGGATGATCAATTAGGTCATTTTCGTCCTCCCTAGGCATATTCTTGTCCAATTAGGGTTTTTAACCAATCTTGTGCATCCCATAGGTGTGTATGTGTCATTGGATGATCAATTAGGTCATTTTCGTCCTCCCTATGCATATTATTGTCCGATTAGGGTTTTTAACCAATCTTGTGCATCCAATAGGTGTGTTTGTGTCATTGGATGATCAATTAGGTCATTTTCGTCCTCCCTAGGCATATTCTTGTCCAATTAGGATTTTTAACCAATCTTGTGCATCCAATAGGTCTGTTTGTGTCATTGGATGATCAATTAGGTCATTTTCGTCCTCCCTATCCATATTCTTGTCCGATTAGGGTTTTTAACCAATCTTGTGCATCCAATAGGTGTGTTTGTGTCATTGGATGATCAATTAGGTCATTTTCGTCCTCCCTATGCTTATTCTTGACCAATTAGGGTTTTTAACCAATCTTCTGCATCCAATAAGTTGAGTTGTGTCATTGGATTAACATTTAGGTCGTTTTCGTCCTCCCTAGGCTTATTCTTGTCCAATTAGGGTTTTTAACCAATCTTGTGCATCCAATAAGTTCATTTGTGTCATTGGATTAACATTTAGGTCATTTTCGTCCTCCCTAGGCTTATTCTTGTCCAATTAGGGTTTTTAACTAATATTGTGCATCCAATAAGTTCATTTGTGTCATTGGATGATCAATTAGGTCATTTTCCTCCTTCCTAGGCATATTCTTGTCCAATTAGAGTTTATAACCAATCTTGTGCATCCAATAGGTGTGTTTGTGTCATTGGATGATCAATTAGGTCATTTTCGTCCTCCCTAGGCTTATTCTTGTCCAATTAGGGTTTTTAACCAATCTTGTGCATCCAATAGGTGTGTTTGTGTCATTGGATGATCAATTAGGTCATTTACGTCCTCCCTAGGCTTATTCTTGTCCAATTAGGGTTTTTAACCAATCTTGTGCATCCAATAACTTTGTTTGTGTTATTGAATTAATATTTAGGTCATTTTCGTCCTCCCTAAACATATTCTTGTCCAATTAGCGTTTTTAACCAATCTTGTGCATCCAATAGGTGTGTTTGTGTCATTGGATGATCAATTAGGTCATTTTCGTCCACCCTAGGCTTATTCTTGTCCAATTAGGGTTTTTAACCAATCTTGTGCATCCAATAACTTTGTTTGTGTCATTGAATTAATATTTAGGTCATTTTCGTCTTCCCTAGGCATATTCTTGTCGAATTAGGGTTTTTAACCAATCTTGTGCATCCAATAAGTCCATTTTTGTCATTGGATTAACATTTAGGTCATTTTCGTCCTCCCTAGGCTTATTCTTGTCCAATTAGGGTTTTTAACCAATCTTCTGCATCCGATAAGTTTGTTTGTGTCATTGAATTAATATTTAGGTCATTTTTGTCCTCCCTAGGAATATTCTTGTCCAATTAGGGTTTTTAACCAATCTTGTGCATCCAATAGGTGTGTTTGTGTCATTGGATGATCAATTAGGTCATTTTCGTCCTCCCTAGGCTTATTCTTGTCCAATTAGGGTTTTTAACCAAACATGTGCATCCAATAAGTTCATTTGTGTCATTGGATTAACATTTAGGTCATTTTCGTCCTCCCTAGGCATATTCTTGTCCAATTAGGGTTTTTAACCAATCTTTTGCATCCAATAGGTGTGTTTGTGTCATTGGATGATCAATTAGGTTATTTTCGTCCTCCCTAGGCATGTTCTTGTCCAATTAGGGTTTTTAACTAATCTTGTGCATCCAATAAGTTCATTTGTGTCATTGGATGATCAATTAGGTCATTTTCGTCCTCCCTAGGCATATTCTTGTCCAATTAGGGTTTTTAACCAATCTTGTGCATCCCATAGGTGTGTATGTGTCATTGGATGATCAATTAGGTCATTTTCGTCCTCCCTAGGCATATTCTTGTCCAATTAGGATTTTTAACCAATCTTGTGCATCCAATAGGTGTGTTTGTATCATTGGATGATCAATTAGGTCATTTTCGTCCTCCCTATCCATATTCTGGTCCGATTAGGGTTTTTAACCAATCTTGTGCATCCAATAGGTGTGTTTGTGTCATTGGATGATCAATTAGGTCATTTTCGTCCTCCTTAGGCTTATTCTTGTCCAATTAGGGTTTTTAACCAATCTTGTGCATCCAATAAGTTGAGTTGTGTCATTGGATTAACATTTAGGTCATTTTCGTCCTCCCTAGGCTTATTCTTGTCCAATTAGGGTTTTTAACCAATCTTGTGCATCCAATAAGTTCATTTGTGTCATTGGACTAACATTTAGGTCATTTTCGTCCTCCCTAGGCATATTCTTGTCCAATTAGAGTTTTAGACCAATCTTGTGCATCCAATAGGTGTGTTTGTGTCATTGGATGATCAATTAGGTTATTTTCGTCCTCCCTAGGCTTATTCTTGTCCAATTAGGGTTTTTAACTACTCTTGTGCATCCAATAAGTTCATTTGTGTCATTGGATGATCAATTAGGTCATTTTCGTCCTCCCTAGGCATATTCTTGTCCAATTAGGGTTTTTAACCAATCTTGTGCATCCAATAGGTGTGTTTGTGTCATTGGATGATCAATTAGGTTATTTTCGTCCTCCCTAGGCTTATTCATGTCCAATTAGGGTTTCTAACCAATCTTGTGCATCCAGTAAGTTGAGTTGTGTCATTGGATTAACATTTAGGTCATTTTCGTCCTCCCTAGGCTTATTCTTGTCCAATTAGGGTTTTTAACCAATCTTGTGCATCCAATAAGTTCATTTGTGTCATTGGATTAACATTTAGGTCATTTTCGTCCTCCCTAGGCATATTCTTGTCCAATTAGAGTTTTAGACCAATCTTGTGCATCCAATAGGTGTGTTTGTGTCATTGGATGATCAATTAGGTTATTTTGGTCCTCCCTAGACTTATTCTTGTCCAATTAGGATTTTTAACTAATCTTGTGTCTCCAATAAGTTCATTTGTGTCATTGGATGATCAATTAGGTCATTTTCGTCCTCCCTAGGCATATTCTTGTCCAATTAGGGTTTTTAACCAATCTTGTGCATCCAATAGGTGTGTTTGTGTCATTGGATGATCAATTAGGTCATTTTCGTCCTCCCTAGGCATATTCTTGTCCAATTAGGGTTTTTAACCAATCTTGTGCATCCAATAGGTGTGTTTGTGTCATTGGATGATCAATTAGGTTATTTTCGTCCTCCCTAGGCTTATTCTTGTCCAATTAGGGTTTTTAACTAATCTTGTGCATCCAAAAGTTCATTTGTGTCATTGGATGATCAATTAGGTCATTTTCGTCCTCCCTAGGCATATTCTTGTCCAATTAGGGTTTTTAACCAATCTTGTGCATCCAATAGGTGTGTTTGTGTCATTGGATGATCAATTAGGTCATTTTCGTCCTCCCTAGGCATATTCTTGTCCAATTAGGGTTTTTAACCAATCTTGTGCATCCAATAGGTGTGTTTGTGTCATTGGATGATCAATTAGGTCATTTTCGTCCTCCCTAGGCTTATTCTTGTCCATTTAGGGTTTTTAACCAATCTTGTGCATCCTATAGGTGTGTTTGTGTCATTGGATGATCAATTAGGTCATTTTCGTCCTCCCTAGGCTTATTCTTGTCCAATTAGGGTTTTTAACCAATCTTGTGCATCCAATAGGTGTGTTTGTGTCATTGGATGATCAATTAGGTCATTTTCGTCCTCCCTAGGCTTATTCTTGTCCAATTAGGGTTTTTAACCAATCTTGTGCATCCAATAGGTGTGTTTGTGTCATTGGATGATCAATTAGGTCATTTTCGTCCTTTCTATGCTTATTTTTGTCCAATTAGGGTTTTTAAGCAATCTTGTGCATCCAATAAGTTCATTTGTGTCATTGGATGATCAATTAGGTCATTTTCGTCCTCCCTAGGCATATTCTTGTCCAACTAGGGTTTCTAACCAATCTTGTGCTTCCAATAGATGTGTTTGTGTCATTGGATGATCAATTAGGTCATTTTCGTCCTCCCTAGGCTTATTCTTGTCCAATTAGGGTTTTTAACCAATCTTGTGCATCCAATAGGTGTGTTTGTGTCATTGGATGATCAATTAGGTCATTTTCGTCCTCCCTAGGCTTATTCTTGTCCAATTAGGGTTTTTAACCAATCTTGTGCATCCAATAGGTGTGTTTGTGTCATTGGATGATCAATTAGGTCATTTTCGTCCTCCCTAGGCTTATTCTTGTCCAATTAGGGTTTTTAACCAATCTTGTGCATCCAATAGGTGTGTTTGTGTCATTGGATGATCAATTAGGTCATTTTCATCATCCCAAGGCTTATTCTTGTCCAATTAGGGTTTTTAACCAATCTTGTGCATCCAATAACTTTGTTTGTGTCATTGAATTAATATTTAGGTCATTTTCGTCCTCCTTAGGCATATTCTTGTCGAATTAGGGTTTTTAACCAATCTTGTGAATCCAATCGGTGTGTTTCTGTCATTGGATGATCAATTAGGTCATTTTCGTCCTCCCTAGGCTTATTCTTGTCCAATTAGGGTTTTTAACCAATCTTGTGCATCCAATAGGTGTGTTTGTGTCATTGGATGATCAATTAGGTCATTTTCGTCCTCCCTAGGCTTATTCTTGTCCAATTAGGGTTTTTAACCAATCTTGTGCATCCAATAGGTGTGTTTGTGTCATTGGATGATCAATTAGGTCATTTTCGTCCGCCCTAGGCATATTCTTGTCCAATTAGGGTTTTTAACTAATCTTGTGCATCCAATAGGTGTGTTTGTGTCATTGGATGATCAATTAAGTCATTTTCGTCCTCCCTAGGCTTATTCTTGTCCAATTAGGGTTTTTAACTAATCTTGTGCATCCAATAGGTGTGTTTGTGTCATTGGATGATCAATTAAGTCATTTTCGTCCTCCCTAGGCTTATTCTTGTCCAATTAGGGTTTTTAACCAATCTTGTGCATCCAATAGGTGTGTTTGTGTCATTGGATGATCAATTAGGTCATTTTCGTCCTCCCTAGGCTTATTCTTGTCCAATTAGGGTTTTTAACCAATCTTGTGCTTCCACTAGGTGTGTTTGTGTCATTGGATGATCAATTAGGTCATTTTCGTCCTCCCTAGGCTTATTCTTGTCCAATTAGGGTTTTTAACCAATCTTGTGCATCCAATAGGTGTGTTTGTGTCATTGGATGATCAATTAGGTCATTTTCGTCCTCCCTAGGCTTATTCTTGTCCAATTAGGGTTTTTAACCAATCTTGTGCATCCAATAAGTTCAATTGTGTCATTGGATGATCAATTAGGTCATTTTCGTCCTCCCTAGGCATATTCTTGTCCAACTAGGGTTTTAAACCAATCTTGTGCATCCAATAGGTGTGTTTGTGTCATTGGATGATCAATTAGGTCATTTTCGTCCTCCCTAGGCTTATTCTTGTCCAATTAGGGTTTTTAACCAATCTTGTGCATCCAATAGGTGTGTTTGTGTCATTGGATGATCAATTAGGTCATTTTCGTCCTCCCTAGGCTTATTCTTGTCCAATTAGGGTTTTTAACCAATCTTGTGCATCCAATAGGTGTGTTTGTGTCATTGGATGATATATTAGGTCATTTTCTTACTCGCTAGGCTTATTCTTGTCCAATTATGGTTTTTAACCAATCTTGTGCTTCCAATAGGTGTGTTTGTGTCATTGGATGATCAATTAGGTCATTTTCGTCCTCCCTAGGCTTATTCTTGTCCAATTAGGGTTTTTAACCAATCTTGTGCATCCAATAGGTGTGTTTGTGTCTTTGGATGACCAGTTAGGTCATTTTCGTCCTCCCTAGGCTTATTCTTGTCCATTTAGGGTTTTTAACCAATCTTGTGCATCCAATAGGTGTGTTTGTGTCATTGGATGATCAATTAGGTCATTTTCGTCCTCCCTAGGCTTATTCTTGTCCAATTAGGGTTTTTAACCAAACTTGTGCATCCAATAAGTTCATTTGTGTCATTGGATTAACATTTAGGTCATTTTCGTCCTCCCTAGGCATATTCTTGTCCAATTAGGGTTTTTAACCAATCTTGTGCATCCAATAGGTGTGTTTGTGTCATTGGCTGATCAATTAGGTCATTTTCGCCCTCGCGAGGCTTATTCTCGACCAATTAAGGTTTTTAACCAATCTTGTGCATCCAATAGGTTCATTTGTGTCATTGGATTAACATTTAAGTCATTTTCGTCCTCCCTAGTCATATTCTTGTTCAATTAGGGTTTTTAACCAATCTTGTGCATCCAATAGGTGTGTTTGTGTCATTAGATGATCAATTATGTCATTTTGATCCTCCCTAGGCTTATTCTTGTCCAATTAGGGTTTTTAACCAAACTTGTGCATCCAATAAGTTCATTTGTGTCATTGGATTAACATTTAGGTCATTTTCGTCCTCCCTAGGCATATTCTTGTCCAATTAGGGTTTTTAACCAATCTTGTGCATCCAATAGGTGTGTTTGGGTCATTGGATGATCAATTAGGTCATTTTGATCCTCCCTAGGCTTATTCTTGTCCAATTAGGGTTTTTAACCAATCTTGTGCATCCAATAAGTTCATTTGTGTCATTGGATTAACATTTAGGTCATTTTCGTCCTCCCTAGGCATATTCTTGTCCAATTAGGGTTTTTAACCAATCTTGTGCATCCAATAGGTGTGTTTGTGTCATTGGATGATCAATTAGGTCATTTTCGTCCTTTCTATGCTTATTCTTGTCCAATTAGGGTTTTTAAACAATCTTGTGCATCCAATAAGTTCATTTGTGTCATTGGATGATCAATTAGGTCATTTTCGTCCTCCCTAGGCATATTCTTGTCCAACTAGGGTTTTTAACCAATCTTGTGCTTCCAATAGGTGTGTTTGTGTCATTGGATGATCAATTAGGTCATTTTCGTCCTCGCTAGGCTTATTCTTGTCCAATTAGGGTTTTTAACAAATCTTGTGCATCCAATAAGTTCATTTGTGTCATTGGATGATCAATTAGGTCATTTTCGTCCTCCCTAGGCTTATTCTTGTCCAATTAGGGATTTTAACCAATCTTGTGCATCCAATAGGTGTGTTTGTGTCATTGGATGATCAATTAGGTCATTTTCGTCCTCCCTAGGCTTATTCTTGTCCAATTAGGGTTTTTAACCAATCTTGTGCATCCAATAGGTGTGTTTGTGTCATTGGATGATCAATTAGGTCATTTTCGTCCTCCCTAGACTTATTCTTGTCAAATTAGGGTTTTTAACCAATCTTGTGCATCCAATAACTTTGTTTGTGTCATTGAATTAATATTTAGGTCATTTTCGTCCTCCATAGGCATATTCTTGTCCAATTAGGGTTTTTAACCAATCTTGTGCATCCAATAGGTGTGTTTGTGTCATTGGATGATCAATTAGGTCATTTTCGTCCTCCCTAAGCTTATTCTTGTCCAATTAGGGTTTTTATCAAATCTTGTGCATCCAATAAGTTCATTTGTGTCATTGGATGATCAATTAGGTCATTTTCGTCCTCCCTAGGCATATTCTTGTCCAATTAGGGTTTTTAACCAATCTTGTGCATCCAATAGGTGTGTTTGTGTCATTGGATGATCAATTAGGTCATTTACGTCCTCCCTAGGCTTATTCTTGTCCAATGAGGGTTTTTAACCAATCTTGTGCATCCAATAACTTTGTTTGTGTTATTGAATTAATATTTAGGTCTTTTTCGTCCTCCCTAGGCATATTCTTGTCCAATTAGGGTTTTTGACGAATCTTGTGCATCCAATAAGTGTGTTTGTGTCATTGGATGATCAATTAGGTTATTTTCGTCCTCCCTAGGCATATTCTTGTCAAATTAGGGTTTTTAACGAATCTTGTGCATCCAATAGGTGTGTTTGTGTCATTGGATGATCAATTAGGTTATTTTCGTCCTCCCTAGGCTTATTCTTGTCCAATTAGGGTTTTTAACCAATCTTGTGCATCCAATAAGTTGAGTTGTGTCATTGGATTAACATTTAGGTCATTTTCGTCGTCCCTAGGCTTATTCTTGTCCAATTAGGGTTTTTAACTAATCTTGTGCATCCAATATGTTCATTTGTGTCATTGGATGATCAATTAGGTCATTTTCGTCCTCCCTAGGCATATTCTTGTCCAATTAGGGTTTTTAACCAATCTTGTGCATCCAATAGGTGTGTTTGTGTCATTGGATGATCAATTAGGTCATTTACGTCCTCCCTAGGCCTATTCTTGTCCAATGAGGGTTTTTAACCAATCTTGTGCATCCAATAACTTTGTTTGTGTTATTGAATTAATATTTAGGTCA
This sequence comes from Cicer pinnatifidum, assembly GCA_037974775.1. Classification (NCBI taxonomy): domain Eukaryota; kingdom Viridiplantae; phylum Streptophyta; class Magnoliopsida; order Fabales; family Fabaceae; genus Cicer; species Cicer pinnatifidum. The sequence continues at coordinate 41,008 of JBBPBR010001168.1, read as the reverse complement.
TTTTCGTCATCCCTACGCATATTCTTGTCCAATTAGGGTTTTTAACGAATCTTGTGCATCCAATAGGTGTGTTTGTGTCATTGGATGATCAATTAGGTTATTTTCGTCCTCCCTAGGCATATTCTTGTCAAATTAGGGTTTTTAACGAATTTTGTGCATCCAATAGGTGTGTTTGTGTCATTGGATGATCAATTAGGTTATTTTCGTCCTCCCTAGGCTTATTCTTGTCCAATTAGGGTTTTTAACCAATCTTGTGCATCCAATAAGTTGAGTTGTGTCATTGGATTAACATTTAGGTCATTTTCGTCCTCCCTATGCTTATTCTTGTCCAATTAGGGTTTTTAACCAATCTTGTGCATCCAATAGGTGTGTTTGTGTCATTGGATGATCAATTAGGTTATTTTCGTCCTCCCTAGGCTTATTCTTGTCCAATTAGGGTTTTTAACCAATCTTGTGCATCCAATAGGTGTGTTTGTTTCATTGGATGACCAATTAGGTCATTTTCGTCCTCCCTAGGCATATTCTTGTCCAATTAGGTGTTTTTGTGGCAATGGATGATCAATTAGGTCATTTTCGTCCTCCCTAGGCTTATTCGAGTCAAATTAGGGTTTTTAACCAATCTTGTGCATCCAATAGGTGTGTTTGTGTCATTGGATGATCAATTAGGTCATTTTCGTCCTCCCTAGGCTTATTCTTGTCCAATTAGGGTTTTTAACCAATCTTGTGCATCCAATAGGTGTGTTTGTGTCATTGGATGATCAATTAGGTCATTTTCGTCCTCCCTAGGCATATTCTAGTCCAATTAGGGTTTTTAACCAATCTTGTGCATCCAATAAGTTGAGTTGTGTTATTGGATTAACATTTACGTCATTTTCGTCCTCCCTAGGCATATTCTTGTCCAATTAGGGTTTTTAACCAATCTTGTGCATCCAATAGGTGTGTTTGAGTCATTGGATGATCAATTAGGTCATTTTCGTCCTCCCTAGGCATTTTCTTGTCTAATTAGGGTTTTTAACGAATCTTGTGCATCCAATTGGTGTGTTTGTGTCATTGGATGATCAATTAGGTCATTTTCGTCCTCCCTAGGGTTATTCTTGTCCAATTAGGGTTTTTAACCAATCTTGTGCATCTAATAGGTATGTTTGTGTCATTGGATGATCAATTAGGTCATTTTCTTCTTCCCTAGGCTTATTCTTGTCCAATTAGGGTTTTTAACCAATCTTGTGCATCTAATAGGTGTGTTTGTGTCATTGGATGATCAATTAGGTCATTTTCGTCGTCCCTAGGCTTATTCTTGTCCAATTAGGGTTTTTAACCAATCTTGTGCATCCAATAAGTTGAGTTGTGTCATTGGATTAACATTTAGGTCATTTTCGTCATCCCTAGGCTTATTCATGTCCAATTAGGGTTTTTTACCAATCTTGTGCATCCAATAGGTGTGTTTGTGTCATTGGATGATCAATTAGGTCATTTTCGTCCTCCATAGGCTTATTCTTGTCCAATTAGGGTTTTTAACCAATCTTGTGCATCCAATAAGTTGAGTTGTGTCATTGGATTAACATTTAGGTCATTTTCGTCCTCCCTAGGCTTATTCTTGTCCAATTAGGGTTTTTAACCAATCTTGTGCATCCAATAAGTTCATTTGTGTCATTGGATTAACATTTATGTCGTTTTCGTCCTCCCTAGGCATATTCTTGTCCAATTAGGGTTTTTAACCAATCTTGTGCATCCAATAGGTGTGTTTGTGTCATTGGATGATCAATTAGGTAATTTTCGTCCTCCCTAGGCTTATTCTGGTCCAAATAGGGTTTTTAACCAATCTTGTGCATCCAATAGGTGTGTTTGTGTCATTGGATGATCAATTAGGTCATTTTCGTCCTCCCTAGGCATATTCTTGTCCAATTAGGGTTTTTAACCAATCTTGTGCATCTTATAGGTGTGTTTGTGTCATTGGATGATCAATTAGGTCATTTTCGTCCTCCCTAGGCTTATTCTTGTCCAATTAGGGTTTTTAACCAATCTTGTGCATCCAATAGGTGTGTTTGTGTCATTGGATGATCAATTAGGTCATTTTCGTCCTCCCTAGGCTTATTCTTGTCCAATTAGGGTTTTTAACCAATCTTGTGCATCCAATAGGTGTGTTTGTGTCATTGGATGATCAATTAGGTCATTTTCGTCCTCCCTAGGCTTATTCTTGTCCAATTAGGGTTTTTAACCAATCTTGTGCATCCAATAGGTGTGTTTGTGTCATTGGATGATCAATTTGCTCATTTTCGTCCTCCCTAGGCTTATTCTTGTCCAATTAGGGTTTTTAACCAATCTTGTGCATCCAATAAGTTTGTTTGTGTCATTGAATTAATATTTAGTTCATTTTCGTCCTCCCTAGGCATCATCTTGTCCAATTAGGGTTTTTAACCAATCTTGTGCATCCAATAGGTGTGTTTGTGTCATTGGATGATCAATTAGGTCATTTTCGTCCTCCCTAGGCTTATTCTTGTCCAATTAGGGTTTTTAACCAATCTTGTGCATCCAATAGGTGTGTTTGTGTCATTGGATGATCAATTAGGTTATTTTTGTCCTCCCTAGGCATATTCTTGTGCAACTAGGGTTTTTAACCAATCTTGTGCATCCAATAGGTGTGTTTGTGTCATTGGATGATCAATTAGGTCATTTTCGTCCTCCCTAGGCTTATTCTTGTCCAATTAGGGTTTTTAACCAATCTTGTGCATTCAATAAATTCATTTGTGTCATTGGATTAACATTTAGGTCATTTTCGTCCTCCCTAGGCATATTCTTGTCCAATTAGGGTTTTTAACCAATCTTGTGCATCCAATAGGTGTGTTTGTGTCATTGGATGATCAATTAGGTTATTTTCATCCTCACTAGGCTTATTCTTGTCCAATTAGGGTTTTTAACCAATCTTGTGCATCCAATAAGTTCATTTGTGTCATTGGATTTACATTTAGGTCATTTTCGTCCTCCCTAGGCATATTCTTGTCCAATTAGGGTTTTTAACCAATCTTGTGCATCCAATAGGTGTGTTTGTGTCGTTGGATGATCAATTAGGTCATTTTCGTTATCCCTAGGCTTATTCTTGTCCAATTAGGGTTTTTAACTAATCTTGTACATCCAATAAGTTCATTTGTGTCATTGGATGATCAATTAGGTCATTTTCGTCCTCCCTAGGCATATTCTTGTCCAATTAGGGTTTTTAACCAATCTTGTGCATCCAATAGGTGTGTTTGTGTCATTGGATGATCAATTAGGTCATTTTCGTCCTCCCTAGGCTTATTCTTGTCCAATTAGGGTTTTTAACCAATCTTGTGCATCCAATAAGTTGAGTTGTGTCATTGGATTAACATTAAGGTCATTTTCATTCTCCCTAGGCTTATTCTTGTCCAATTAGGGTTTTTAACCAATCTTGTGCATCCAATAGGTGTGTTTGTGTCATTGGATGATCAATTAGGTCATTTTCGTCCTCCCTAGGCTTATTCTTGTCCAATTAGGGTTTTTAACCAATCTTGTGCATCCAATAGGTGTGTTTGTGTCATTGGATGATCAATTAGGTCATTTTCGTCCTCCCTAGGCTTATTCTTGTCCAATTAGGGTTTTTAACCAATCTTGTGCATCCAATAGGTGTGTTTGTGTCATTGGATGATCAATTAGGTCATTTTTCGTCCTCCCTAAGCTTATTCTTGTCCAATTAGGGTTTTTAACCAATCTTATGCATCCAATAGGTGTGTTTGTGTCATTGGATGATCAATTAGGTCATTTTCGTCCTCCCTAGGCTTATTCTTGTCCAATTAGGGTTTTTAACCAATCTTGTGCATCCAATAGGTGTGTTTGTGTCATTGGATGATCAATTAGGTCATTTTCGTCCTCCCTAGGCTTATTCTTGTCCAATTAGGGTTTTTAACCAATCTTGTGCATCCAATAGGTGTGTTTGTGTCATTGGATGATCAATTATGTCATTTTGATCCTCCCTAGGCTTATTCTTGTCCTATTAGGGTTTTTAACCAAACTTGTGCATCCAATAAGTTCATTTGTGTCATTGGATTAACATTTAGGTCATTTTCGTCCTCCCTAGGCATATTCTTGTCCAATTAGGGTTTTTAACCAATCTTGTGCATCCAATAGGTGTGTTTGTGTCATTGGATGATCAATTAGGTTATTTTCGTTCTCCCTAAGGATATTCTTGTCCAATTAGGGTTTTTAACGAATCTTGTGCATCCAATAAGTTCATTTGTGTCAGTGGATGATCAATTAGGTCATTTTCGTCCTCCCTAGGAATATTCTTGTCCAATTAGGGTTTTTAACCAATCTTGTGCATCCAATAGGTGTGTTTGTGTCATTGGATGATCAATTAGGTCATTTACGTCCTCCCTAGGCTTATTCTTGTCCAATGAGGGTTTTTAACCAATCTTGTGCATCCAATAACTTTGTTTGTGTTATTGAATTAATATTTAGGTCATTTTCGTCCTCCCTAGGCATATTCTTGTCCAATTAGGGTTTTTAACGAATCTTGTGCATCCAATAGGTGTGTTTGTGTCATTGGATGATCAATTAGGTTATTTTCGTCCTCCCTAGGCATATTCTTGTCAAATTAGGGTTTTTAACGAATCTTGTGCATTCAATAGGTGTGTTTATGTCATTGGATGATCAATTAGGTTATTTTCGTCCTCCCTAGGCTTATTCTTGTCCAATTCGGGTTTTTAACCAATCTTGTGCATCCAATAAGTTGAGTTGTGTCATTGGATTAACATTTAGGTCATTTTCGTCCTCCCTATGCTTATTCTTGTCCAATTAGGGTTTTTAACCAATCTTGTGCATCCAATAGGTGTGTTTGTGTCATTGGATGATCAATTAGGTCATTTTCGTCCTCCCTAGGCTTATTCTTGCCCAATTAGGGTTTTTAACCAATCTTGTGCATCCAATAAGTTGAGTTGTGTCATTGGATTAACATTTAGGTCATTTTCGTCCTCCCTAGGCTTATTCTTGTCCAATTAGGGTTTTTAACCAATCTTGTGCATCCAATATGTTCATTTGTGTCATTGGATTAACATTTAGGTCATTTTCGTCCTCGCTAGGCATATTCTTGTCCAATTAGAGTTTTAGACCAATCTTGTGCATCCAATAGGTGTGTTTGTGTCATTGGATGATCAATTAGGTTATTTTCGTCCTACCTAGGCTTATTCTTGTCCAATTAGGGTTTTTAACTAATCTTGTGCATCCAATAAGTTCATTTGTGTCATTGGATTAACATTTAGGTCATTTTCGTCCTCCCTAGGCATATTCTTGTCCAATTAGGGTTTTTAACCAATCTTGTGCATCCAATAGGTGTGTTTGTGTCATTGGATGATCAATTAGGTTATTTTCGTCCTCCCTAGGCGTTTTCTTGTCCAATTAGGGTTTTTAACTAATCTTGTGCATCCAATAAGTTCATTTGTGTCATTGGATGATCAATTAGGTCATTTTCGTCCTCCCTAGGCATATTCTTGTCCAATTAGGGTTTTTAACCAATCTTGTGCATCCAATAGGTGTGTTTGTGTCATTGGATGATCAATTAGGTCATTTTCGTCCTCCCTTGGCATATTCTTGTCCAATTAGGGTTTTTAACCAATCTTGTGCATCCCATAGGTGTGTATGTGTCATTGGATGATCAATTAGGTCATTTTCGTCCTCCCTAGGCATATTCTTGTCCAATTGGGGTTTTTAACGAATCTTGTGCATCCAATAGGTGTGTTTGTGTCATTGGATGATCAATTAGGTTATTTTCGTCCTCCCTAGGCATATTCTTGTCCAATTAGGGTTTTTAACTAATCTTGTGCATCCAATAAGTTCATTTGTGTCATTGGATGATCAATTAGGTCATTTTCGTCCTCCCTAGGTATATTCTTGTCCAATTAGGGTTTTTAACCAATCTTGTGCATCCAATAGGTGTGTTTGTGTCATTGGATGATCAATTAGGTCATTTTCGTCCTCCCTATGCATATTCTTGTCTGATAAGGGTTTTTAACCAATCTTGTGCATCCAATAGGTGTGTTTGTGTCATTGGATGATCAATTAGGTCATTTTCGTCCTCCCTAGGCTTATTCTTGTCCAATTAGGGTTTTTAACCAATCTTGTGCATCCAATAAGTTGAGTTGTGTCATTGGATTAATATTTAGGTCATTTTCGTCCTCCCTAGGCTTATTCTTGTCCAATTAGGGTTTTTAACCAATCTTGTGCATCCAATAGGTGTGTTTGTGTCATTGGATGATCAATTAGGTCATTTTCGTCCTCCCTAGGCTTATTCTTGCCCAATTAGGGTTTTTAACCAATCTTGTGCATCCAATAAGTTGAGTTGTGTCATTGGATTAACATTTAGGTCATTTTCGTCCTCCCTAGGCTTATTCTTGTCCAATTAGGGTTTTTAACCAATCTTGTGCATCCAATAGGTGTGTTTGAGTCATTGGATGAGAATTAGGTCATTTTCGTCCTCCATAGGCTTATTCTTGTCCAATTAGGGATTTTAACCAATCTTGTGCATCCAATAAGTTGAGTTGTGTCATTGGATTAACATTTAGGTCATTTTCGTCCTCCCTAGTCTTATTCTTGTCCAATTAGTGTTTTTAACCAATCTTGTGCATCCAATAGGTGTGTTTGTGTC
>JBBPBR010001168.1:0-34349 GCA_037974775.1 Cicer pinnatifidum | reverse complement strand
GTCCTCCCTAGGCATATTCTTGTCCAATTAGGGTTTTTAACCAATCTTGTGCATCCAATAAGTTGAGTTGTGTCATTGGATTAATATTTAGGTCATTTTCGTCCTCCCTAGGCTTATTCTTGTCCAATTAGGGTTTTTAACCAATCTTGTGCATCCAATAAGTTGAGTTGTGTCATTGGATTAACATTTAGGTCATTTTCGTCCTCCCTAGTCTTATTCTTGTCCAATTAGTGTTTTTAACCAATCTTGTGCATCCAATAGGTGTGTTTGTGTCTTTGGATGATCAATTAGGTCATTTTCGCCCTCCGTAGGCCTATTCTTGTCCAATTAGGGTTTTTAACCAATCTTGTGCATCCGATAAGTTTGTTTGTGTCATTGAATTAATATTTAGGTCATTTTCGTCCTCCCTAGGCATATTCTTGTCCAATTAAGGTTTTTAACCAATCTTGTGCATCCAATAGGTGTGTTTGTGTCATTGGATGATCAATTAGGTCATTTACGTCCTCCCTAGGCTTATTCTTGTCCAATTAGGGTTTTTAACCAATCTTGTGCATCCAATAGCTTTGTTTGTGTAATTGAATTAATATTTAGGTCATTTTCGTCCTCCCTAGGCATATTCTTGTCCAATTAGGGTTTTTAACCAATCTTGTGCATCCAATAGGTGTGTTTGTGTCATTGGATGATCAATTAGGTCATTTTCGTCCTCCCTAGGCTTATTCTTGTCCAATTAGGGTTTTTAACCAATCTTGTGCATCCAATATGTGTGTTTGTGTCATTGGATGATCAATTAGGTCATTTTCATCCTACGTAGACTTATTCTTGTCAAATTAGGGTTTTTAATCAATCTAGTGCATCCAATAGGTGTGTTTGTGTCATTGGATGATCAATTAGGTCATTTTCGTCCTCCCTAGGCTTATTCTTGTCCAATTAGGGTTTTTAACCAATCTTGTGCATCCAATAGGTGTGTTTGTGTCATTGGATGATCAATTAGGTCATTTTCGTCCTCCCTAGGCTTATTCTTGTCCAATTAGGGTTTTTAACCAATCTTGTGCATCCAATAGGTGTGTTTGTGTCATTGGATGATCAATTAGGTCATTTTTGTCCTCCCTAGGCTTATTTTTGTCCAATTAGTGTTTTTAACCAATCTTGTGCATCCAATAAGTTCATTTGTGTCATTGGATGATCAATTAGGTCATTTTCATCCTCCCTAGGCATATTCATGTCCAACTATGGTTTTTAACCAATCTTGTGCATCCAATAGGTGTGTTTGTGTGATTGGATGATCAATTAGGTCATTTTCGTCCTCCCTAGGCTTATTCTTGTCCAATTAGGGTTTTTAACCAATCTTGTGCATCCAATAGGTGTGTTTGTGTCATTGGATGATCAATTAGGTCATTTTCGTCCTCCCTAGGCTTATTCTTGTCCAATTAGGGTTTTTAACCAATCTTGTGCATCCAATAGGTGTGTTTGTGTCATTGGATGATCAATTAGGTCATTTTTATCCTCCCTAGGCTTATTCTTGTCCAATTAGGATTTTTAACCAATCTTGTGCATCCAATAGGTGTGTTTGTGTCATTGGATGATCAATTAGGTAATTTTCGTCCTCCCTAGGCTTATTCTTGTCCAATTAGGGTTTTTAACCAATCTTGTGCATCCAATAGGTGTGTTTGTGTCATTGGATGATCAATTAGGTCATTTTCGTCCTCCCTAGGCTTATTCTTGTCCAATTAGGGTTTTTAACCAAACTTGTGCATCCAATAAGTTCATTTGTGTCATTGGATTAACATTTAGGTCATTTTCGTCCTCCCTAGGCATATTCTTGTCCAATTAGGGTTTTTAACCAATCTTGTGCATCCAATATGTGTGTTTGTGTCATTGGATGATCAATTAGGTTATTTTCGTCCTCCCTAGGCATATTCTTGTCCAATTAGGGTTTTTAACCAATCTTGTGCATCCAATAAGTTCATTTGTGTCATTGGATTAACATTTAGGTCATTTTCGTCCTCCCTAGGCATATTCTTGTCCAATTAGGGTTTTTAACCAATCTTGTGCATCCAATAGGTGTGTTTGTGTCATTGGAAGATCAATTACGTCATTTTCGTCCTCCCTAGGCCTATTCTTGTCCAATTAGGGTCTTTAACCAATCTTGTGCATCCAATAAGTTCATTTGTGTCATTGGATGATCAATTAGGTCATTTTCGTCCTCCCTAGGCCTATTCTTGTCCAATTAGGGTTTTTAACCAATCTTGTGCATCCAATAAGTTCATTTGTGTCATTGGATGATCAATTAGGTCATTTTCGTCCTCCCTAGGCATATTCTTGTCCAACTAGGGTTTTTAACCGATCTTGTGCATCCAATAGGTGTGTTTGTGTCATTGGATGATCTATTAGGTCATTTTCGTCCTCCCTAGGCTTATTCTTGTCCAATTAGGGTTTTTAACCAATCTTGTGCATCCAATAGGTGTGTTTGTGTCATTGGATGATCAATTAGGTCATTTTCGTCCTCCCTAGGCTTATTCTTGTCCAATTAGGGTTTTTAACCAATCTTGTGCATCCAATAGGTGTGTATGTGTCGTTAGATGATCAATTAGGTTATTTTCGTCCTCCATAGGCTTATTCTTGTCCAATTAGGGTTTTTAACCAATCTTGTGCATCCAATAAGTTGAGTTGTGTCATTGGATTAACATTTAGGTCATTTTCGTCCTCCCTAGGCTTATTCTTGTCCAATTAGGGTTTTTAACCAATCTTGTGCATCCAATAAGTTCATTTGTGTCATTGGATTAACATTTAGGTCATTTTCGTCCTCCCTAGGCATATTCTTGTCCAATTAGGGTTTTTAACCAATCTTGTGCATCCAATAGGTGTGTTTGTCTCATTGGATGATCAATTAGGTTATTTTCATCCTCCCTAGGAATATTCTTGTCCAATTAGGGTTTTTAACCAATCTTGTGCATCCAATAGGTGTGTTTGTGTCATTGGATGACCAATTAGGTCATTTTCGTCCTCCCTAGGCATATTCTTGTCCAATTAGGGTTTTTAACCAATCTTGTGCATTCAATAGGTGTGTTTGTGGCAATGGATGATCAATTAGGTCATTTTCGTCCTCCCTAGTCTTATTCTTGTCCAATTAGGGTTTTTAACCAATCTTGTGCATCCAATAGGTGTGTTTGTGTCATTGGATGATCAATTAGGTCATTTTCGTCCTCCCTAGGCTTATTCTTGTCCAATTAGGGTTTTTAACCAATCTTGTGCATCCAATAGGTGTGTTTGAGTCTTTGGATGATCAATTAGGTCATTTTCGTCCTCCGTAGGCCTATTCTTGTCCAATTAGGGTTTTTAACAATCTTGTGCATCCGATAACTTTGTTTGTGTCATTGAATTAATATTTAGGTCATTTTCGTCCTCCCTAGGCATATTCTTGTCCAATTAGGGTTTTTAACCAATCTTGTGCATCCAATAGGTGTGTTTGTGTCATTGGATGATCAATTAGGTCATTTTCGCCCTCCCTAGGCTTATTCTAGTCCAATTAGGGTTTTTAACCAATCTTTTGCATCCAATACGTTCATTTGTGTCATTGGATTAACATTTAGGTCATTTTCGTCCTTCCTAGGCATATTCTTTTCCAATTAGGGTTTTTAACCAATCTTGTGCTTCCAATAGGTGTGTTTGTGTCATTTGATGATCAATTAGGTCATTTTCGTCCTCCCTAGGCATATTCTTGTCCAATTAGGGTTTTTAACCAATCTTGTGCATCCAATAGGTGTGTTTGTGTCATTGGATGATCAATTAGGTCATTTTCGTCCTCCCTAGGCTTATTCTTGTCCAATTAGGGTTTTTAACCAATCTTGTGTATCCAATAACTTTGTTTGTGTCATTAAATTAATATTTAGGTCATTTTCGTTCTCCCTAGGCTTATTCTTTTCCAATTAGGGTTTTTAACCAATCTTGTGCATCCAATAAGTTGAGTTGTGTCATTGGATTAACATTTAGGTCATTTTCGTTCTCCCTAGGCTTATTCTTGTCCAATTAGGGTTTTTAACCAATCTTGTGCATCCAATAGGTGTGTTTATGTCATTGGATGATCAATTAGGTCATTTTCGTCCTCCCTAGGCATATTCTTGTCCAATTAGGGTTTTTAACCAATCTTGTGCATCCAATAGGTGTGTTTGTGGCAATGGATGATCAATTAGGTCATTTTCGTCCTCCCTAGGCTTATTCTTGTCCAACTAGGGTTTTTAACCAATCTTGTGCATCCAATAGGCGTGTTTGTGTCATTGGATGGTCAATTAGGTCATTTTCGTCCTCCCTAGGCTTTTTCTTGTCCAATTAGCGTTTTTAACCAATCTTGTGCATCCAATAAGTTCATTTGTGTCATTGGATTAACATTTAGGTCATTTTCGTCCTCCCTAGGCATATTCTTGTCCAATTAGGGTTTTTAACCAATCTTGTGCATCCAATAGGTGTGTTTGTGTCATTGGATGATCAATTAGGTCATTTTGGTCCTCCCTAGGCTTATTCTTGTCCAATTAGGGTTTTTAACCGATCTTGTGCATCTAATAGGTGTGTTTGTGTCATTGGATGATCAATTAGGTCATTTTCGTCCTGCCTAGGCATATTCTTGTCCAATTAGAGTTTTTAACCAATCTTGTGGATCCAATAGGTGTGTTTGTGTCATTGGATGATCAATTAGGTAATTTTCGTCCTACCTAGGCATATTCTTGTCCGATTTGGGTTTTTAACCAATCTTGTGCATCCAATAGGTGTGTTTGTGGCAATGGATGATCAATTAGGTCATTTTCGTCCTCCCTAGGCTTATTCTTGTCCAATTAGGGTTTTTAACCAATCTTGTGCATCCAATAGGCGTGTTTTTGTCATTGGATGATCAATTAGGTCATTTTCTTCCTCCCTAGGCTTTTTCTTGTCCAATTAGGGTTTTTAACCGATCTTTTGCATCCAATAGGTGTGTTTGTGTCATTGGATGATCAATTAGTTCATTTTCGTCCTCTCTAGGCTTATTCTTGTCCAATTAGGGTTTTTAACCAATCTTGTGCATCCAATAGGTGTGTTTGTGTCATTGGATGATCAATTAGGTCATTTTCGTCCTCCCTAGGCTTATTCTTGTCCAATTAGGGTTTTTAACCAATCTTATGCATCCAATAGGTGTGTTTGTGTCATTGGATGATCAATTAGGTCATTTTCATCCTCCCTAGGCATATTCTTGTCCAATTAGGGTTTTTAACCGATCTTGTGCATCCAATAGGTGTGTTTGTGGCAATGGATGATCAATTAGGTCATTTTTGTCCTCCCTATGCTTATTCTTGTCCAATTAGGGTTTTTAACCAATCTTGTGCATCCAATAGGTGTGTTTGTGTCATTGGATGATCAATTAGGTCATTTTCGTCCTCCCTAGGCTTATTCTTGTCCAATTAGGGTTTTTAACCAAACTTGTGCATCCAATAAGTTCATTTGTGTCATTGGATTAACATTTAGGTCATTTTCGTCCTCCCTAGGCATATTCTTGTCCAATTAGGGTTTTTAACCAATCTTGTGCATCCAATAGGTGTGTTTGTGTCATTGGATGATCAATTAGGTTATTTTCTTCCTCCCTAGGCATTTCTTGTCCAATTAGGGTTTTTAACTAATCTTGTGCATCCAATAAGTTCATTTGTGTCATTGGATGATCAATTAGGTCATTTTCGTCCTCCCTAGGCATATTCTTGTCCAATTAGGGTTTTTAACCAATCTTGTGCATCCAATAGGTGTGTTTGTGTCATTGGATGATCAATTAGGTCATTTTCGTCCTCCGTATGCATATTCTTGTCCGATTAGGGTTTTTAACCAATCTTGTGCATCCAATAGGTGTGTTTGTGTCATTGGATGAACAATTAGGTCATTTTCGTCCTCCCTAGGCTTATTCTTGTCTAATTAGGGTTTTTAACCAATCTTGTGCATCCGATAAGTTTGTTTGTGTCATTGAATTATTATTTAGGTCATTTTTGTCCTCCCTAGGAATATTCTTGTCCAATTAGGGTTTTTAACCAATCTTGTGCATCCAATAAGTGTGTTTGTGTCATTGGATGATCAATTAGGTCATTTACGTCCTCCCTAGGCTTATTCTTGTCCAATTAGGGTTTTTAACCAATCTTGTGCATCCAATAACTTTGTTTGTGTTATTGAATTAATATTAAGGTCATTTTCGTCCTCCCTAGGCATATTCTTGTCCAATTAGGGTTTTTAACCAATCTTGTGCATCCAATAGGTGTGTTTGTGTCATTGGATGATCAATTAGGTCATTTTCGTCCTCCCTAGGCTTATTCTTGTCCAATTAGGGTTTTTAACCAATCTTGTGCATCCAATAGGTGTGTTTGTGTCATTGGATGATCAATTAGGTCATTTACGTCCTCCCTAGGCTTATTCTTGTCCAATTAGGGTTTTTAACCAATCTTGTGCATCCAATAAGTTCATTTGTGTCAGTGGATGATCAATTAGGTCATTTTCGTCCTCCCTAGGCATATTCTTGTCCAACTAGGGTTTCAAACCAATCTTGTGCATCCAATAGGTGTGTTTGTGTCATTGGATGATCAATTAGGTCATTTTCGTCCTCCCTAGGCTTATTCTTGTCCAATTAGGGTTTTTAACCAATCTTGTGCATCCAATAGGTGTGTTTGTGTCATTGGATGATCAATTAGGTCATTTTCGTCCTCCCTAGGCTTATTCTTGTCCAATTAGGGTTTTTAACCAATCTTGTGCATCCAATAGGTGTGTTTGTGTCATTGGATGATCAATTAGGTCATTTTCGTCCTTTCTATGCTTATTTTTGTCCAATTAGGGTTTTTAAGCAATCTTGTGCATCCAATAAGTTCATTTGTGTCATTGGATGATCAATTAGGTCATTTTCGTCCTCCCTAGGCATATTCTTGTCCAACTAGGGTTTCTAACCAATCTTGTGCTTCCAATAGATGTGTTTGTGTCATTGGATGATCAATTAGGTCATTTTCGTCCTCCCTAGGCTTATTCTTGTCCAATTAGGGTTTTTAACCAATCTTGTGCATCCAATAGGTGTGTTTGTGTCATTGGATGATCAATTAGGTCATTTTCGTCCTCCCTAGGCTTATTCTTGTCCAATTAGGGTTTTTAACCAATCTTGTGCATCCAATAGGTGTGTTTGTGTCATTGGATGATCAATTAGGTCATTTTCGTCCTCCCTAGGCTTATTCTTGTCCAATTAGGGTTTTTAACCAATCTTGTGCATCCAATAGGTGTGTTTGTGTCATTGGATGATCAATTAGGTCATTTTTGTCCTCCCTAGGCTTATTTTTGTCCAATTAGTGTTTTTAACCAATCTTGTGCATCCAATAAGTTCATTTGTGTCATTGGATGATCAATTAGGTCATTTTCATCCTCCCTAGGCATATTCATGTCCAACTATGGTTTTTAACCAATCTTGTGCATCCAATAGGTGTGTTTGTGTGATTGGATGATCAATTAGGTCATTTTCGTCCTCCCTAGGCTTATTCTTGTCCAATTAGGGTTTTTAACCAATCTTGTGCATCCAATAGGTGTGTTTGTGTCATTGGATGATCAATTAGGTCATTTTCGTCCTCCCTAGGCTTATTCTTGTCCAATTAGGGTTTTTAACCAATCTTGTGCATCCAATAGGTGTGTTTGTGTCATTGGATGATCAATTAGGTCATTTTTATCCTCCCTAGGCTTATTCTTGTCCAATTAGGATTTTTAACCAATCTTGTGCATCCAATAGGTGTGTTTGTGTCATTGGATGATCAATTAGGTCATTTTTATCCTCCCTAGGCTTATTCTTGTCCAATTAGGATTTTTAACCAATCTTGTGCATCCAATAGGTGTGTTTGTGTCATTGGATGATCAATTAGGTCATTTTCGTCCTCCCTAGGCTTATTCTTGTCCAATTAGGGTTTTTAACCAATCTTGTGCATCCAATAGGTGTGTTTGTGTCATTGGATGATCAATTAGGTCATTTTCGTCCACCCTAGGCTTATTCTTGTCCAATTAGGGTTTTTAACTAATTTTGTGCATCCAATAAGTTCATTTGTGTCATTGGATGATCAATTAGGTAATTTTCGTCCTCCCTAGGCATATTCTTGTACAACTAGGGTTTTTAACCAATCTTGTGCATCCAATAAGTTCATTTGTGACATTGGATGACCAATTAGGTCATTTTCGTCCTCCCTAGGCATATTCTTGTCCAACTAGGGTTTTTAACCAATCTTGTGCATCCAATAGGTGTGTTTGTGTCATTGGATGATCAATTAGGTCATTTTCGTCCTCCCTAGGCCTATTCTTGACCAATTAGGGTTTTTAACCAATCTTGTGCATCCAATAGGTGTGTTTGTGTCATTGGATGATCAATTAGGTCATTTTCGTCCTCCCTAGACTTATTCTCGTCCAATTAGGGTTTTTAACCAATCTTGTGCATCCAATAGGTGTGTTTGTGTCATTGGATGATCAATTAGGTCATTTTCGTCCTCCCTAGGCATATTCTTGTCCAATTAGGGTTTTTAACCAATCTTGTGCATCCAATAGGTGTGTTTGTGTCATTGGATGATCAATTAGGTCATTTTCGTCCTCCCTAGGCTTATTCTTGTCCAATTAGGGTTTTTAACCAATCTTGTGCATCCAATAAGTTGAGTTGTGTCATTGGCTTAACATTTAGGTCATTTTCATTCTCCCTAGGCTTATTCTTGTCCAATTAGGTTTTTAACCAATCTTGTGCATCCAATAAGTTCATTTGTGTCATTGGATGATCAATTAGGTCATTTTCGTCCTCCCTAGACATATTCTTGTCCAGGTAGGGTTTTTAACCAATCTTGTGCATCCAATAGGTGTGTTTGTGTCATTGGATGATCAATTAGGTCATTTTCGTCCTCCCTAGGCATATTCTTGTCCAATTAGGGTTTTTAACCAATCTTGTGCATCCAATAGGTGTGTTTGTGTCATTGGATGATCAATTAGGTCATTTTCGTCCTCCTTAGGCATATTCTTGTCCAATTAGGGTTTTTAACGAATCTTGTGCATCCAATAGGTGTGTTTGTGTCATTGGATGATCAATTAGGTTATTTTCGTCCTCCCTAGGCTTATTCTTGTCCAATTAGGGTTTTTAACCAATCTTGTACATCCAATAAGTTGAGTTGTGTCATTGGATTAACATTTAGGTCATTTTCGTCCTCCCTATGCTTATTCTTGTCCAATTAGGGTTTTTAACCAATCTTGTGCATCCAATAGGTGTGTTTGTGTCATTGGATGATCAATTAGGTCATTTTCGTCCTCCCTAGGCTTATTCTTGTCCAATTAGGGTTTTTACCTATCTTGTGCATCCAATAAGTTTGTCTGTGTCATTGAATTAATATTTAGGTCATTTTCGTCCTCCCTAGGCATATTCTTGTCCAATTAGGGTTTTTAACCAATCTTGTGCATCCAATAGGTGTGTTTGTGTCATTGGATGATCAATTAGGTCATTTTCGTCCTCCCTAGGCTTATTCTTGTCCAATTAGGGTTTTTAACCAATCTTGTGCATCCAATAGGTGTGTTTGGGTCATTGGATGATATATTCGGTCATTTTCTTCCTCCCTATGCTTGTTCTTGTCCAATTAGGGTTTTTAACCAATCTTGTGCATCCAATAGGTGTGTTTGTGTCATTGGATGATCAATTAGGTCATTTTCGTCCTCCCTAGGCTTATTATTGTCCAATTAGGGTTTTTAACCAATCTTGTGGATCCAATAACTTTGTTTGTGTCATTGAATTAATATTTTGGTCATTTTCATACTCCCTAGGCATATTCTTGTCCAATTAGGGTTTTTAACCAATCTTGTGCATCCAATAGGTGTGTTTGTGTCATTGGATGATCAATTAGGTCATTTTCGTCCTCCCTAGGCTTATTCTTGTCCAATTAGGGTTTTTAACCAATCTTGTGCATCCAATAGGTTGTGTTGTGTCATTGGATTAACATTTAGGTCATTTTCGTCCTCCCTAGGCTTATTCTTGTCCAATTAGGGTTTTTAACCAATCTTGTGCATCCAATAAGTTCATTTGTGTCATTGGATTAACATTTAGGTCATTTTCGTCCTCCCTAGGTATATTCTTGTCCAATTAGAGTTTTAGACCAATCTTGTGCATCCAATAGGTGTGTTTGTGTCATTGGATGATCAATTAGGTTATTTTCATCCTCCCTAGGCTTATTCTTGTCCAATTAGGGTTTTTAACTAATCTTGGGCATCCAATAAGTTCATTTGTGTCATTGGATGATCAATTAGGTCATTTTCGTCCTCCCTAGGCATATTCTTGTCCAATTAGGGTTTTTAACCAATCTTGTGCATCCAATAGGTGTGTTTGTGTCATTGGATGATCAATTAGGTTATTTTCGTCCTCCCTAGGCTTATTCTTGTCCAATTATGGTTTTTAACCAATCTTGTGCATCCAATAGGTGTGTTTGTGTCATTGGATGACCAATTAGGTCATTTTCATCCTCCCTAGGCATATTCTTGTCCAATTAGGGTTTTTAACCAATCTTGTGCATCCAATAGGTGTGTTTGTGGCATTGGATGATCAATTAGGTCATTTTCGTCCTCCCTAGGCTTATTCTTGTCCAATTAGGGTTTTTAACCAATCTTGTGCATCCAATAAGTTGATTTGTGTCATTGGATTAACATTTAGGTCATTTTCGTCCACCCTAGGCTTATTCTTGTCCAATTAGGGTTTTTAACGAATCTTGTGCATCCAATAGGTGTGTTTGTGTCATTGGATGATCAATTAGGTCATTTTCGTCCTCCCTAGGCTTATTCTTGTCCAATTAGGGTTTTTAACCAATCTTGTTCATCCTATAAGTTTGTTTGTTTCATTGAATTAATATTTAGGTCATTTTCGTCCTCCCTAGGCATATTCTTGTCCAATTAGGGTTTTTAACCAATCTTGTGCATCCAATAGGTGTGTTTGTGTCATTGGATGATCAATTAGGTCATTTTCGTCCTCCCTAGGCTTATTCTTGTCCAATTAGGGTTTTTAACCAATCTTGTGCATCCAATAAGTTGAGTTGTTTCATTGGATTAACATTTAGGTCATTTTCGTACCCCCTAGGCTTATTCTTGTCCAATTAGGTCATTTTCGTCCTCCCTAGGCATATTCTTGTCCAATTAGGGTTTTTAACCAATGTTGTGCATCCAATAAGTTCATTTGTGTCATTGGATTAACATTTAGGTCATTTTCGTCCTCCCTAGGCATATACTTGTCCAATTAGGGTTTTTAACCAATCTTGTGCATCCAATAGGTGTGTTTGTGTCATTGGATGATCAATTAGGTCACATTGATCCTCCCTAGGCTTATTCTTGTCCAATTAGAGTTTTTAACCAATCTTGTGCATCCAATAACTTTGTTTGTGTCATTGAATTAATATTTAGGTCATTTTCGTCCTCCCTAGGCATATTCTTGTCCAATTAGGGTTTTTAACCAATCTTGTGCATCCAATAGGTGTGTTTGTGTCATTGGATGATCAATTAGGTCATTTTCGTCCTACCTAGACTTATTCTTGTCAAATTAGGGTTTTTAATCAATCTTGTGCATCCAATAACTTTGTTTGGGTCATTGAATTAATATTTAGGTCATTTTCGTCCTCCCTAGGCATATTCTTGTCCAATTAGGGTTTTTAACCAATCTTGTGCATCCAATAGGTGTGTTTGTGTCATTGGATGATCAATTAGGTCATTTTCGTCCTCCCTAGACTTATTGTTGTCAAATTAGGGTTTTTAACCAATCTTGTGCATCCAATAACTTTGTTTGTGTCATTGAATTAATATTTAGGTCATTTTCGTCCTCCCTAGGCATATTCTTGTCCAATTAGGGTTTTTAACCAATCTTGTGCATCCAATAGGTGTGTTTGTGTCATTGGATGATCAATTAGGTCATTTTCGTCCTCCCTAAGCTTATTCTTGTCCAATTAGGGTTTTTAACAAATCTTGTGCATCCAATAAGTTCATTTGTGTCATTGGATGATCAATTAGGTCATTTTCGTCCTCCCTTGGCTTATTCTTGTCCAATTAGGGTTTTTAACCAATCAGTGCATCCAATTGGTGTGTTTGTGTCATTGGATGATCAATTAGGTCATTTTCGTCCTCCCTAGGCATATTCTTATCCAATTAGGGTTTTTAACCAATCTTGTGCAGCCAATAGGTGTGTTTGTGTCATTGGATGATCAATTAGGTCATTTTCGTCCTCCCTAGGCTTATTCTTGTCCAATTAGGGTTTTTAACCAATCTTGTGCATCCAATAGGTGTGTTTGTGTCATTGGATGATCAATTAGGTCATTTTCGTCCTCCCTAGGTATATTCTTGTCCAATTAGGGTTTTTAACCAATCTTGTGCATCCAATAGGTGTGTTTGTTCATTGGATGATCAATTAGGTCATTTACGTCCTCCCTAGGCTTATTCTTGTCCAATTAGGGTTTTTAACCAATCTTGTGCATCCAATAGGTGTTTAACCAATCTTGTGCATCCAATAGGTGTGTTTGTGGCAATAGATGATCAATTAGGTCATTTTCGTCCTCCCTAGGCTTATTCTTGTCCAATTAGGGTTTTTAACCAATCTTGTGCATCCAATAGGTGTGTTTGTTTCATTGGATGATCAATTAGGTCATTTTCGTCCTCCCTAGGTTTATTCTTGTCCAATTAGGGTTTTTAACCAAACTTGTGCATCCAATAAGTTCATTTGTGTCATTGGATTAACATTTAGGTCATTTTCGTCCTCCCTAGGCATATTCTTGTCCAATTAGGGTTTTTAACCAATCTTGTGCATCCAATAGGTGTGTTTGTGTCATTGGATGATCAATTAGGTTATTTTCGTTCTCCCTAAGGATATTCTTGTCCAATAAGGGTTTTTAACGAATCTTGTGCATCCAATAGGTGTGTTTGTGTCATTGGATGATCAATAAGGTCATTTACGTCCTCCCTAGGCTTATTCTTGTCCAACGAGGGTTTTTAACCAATCTTGTGCATCCAATAACTTTGTTTGTGTTAATGAATTAATATTTAGGTCATTTTCGTCCTCCCTAGGCATATTCTTGTCCAATTAGGGTTTTTAACGAATCTTGTGCATCCAATAGGTGTGTTTGTGTCATTGGATGATCAATTAGGTTATTTTCGTCCTCCCTAGGCATATTCTTGTCCAATTAGGGTTTTTAACGAATCTTGTGCATCCAATAGGTGTGTTTGTGTCATTGGATGATCAATTAGGTTATTTTCTTCCTCCCTAGGCTTATTCTTGTCCAATTAGGGTTTTTAACCAATCTTGTGCATCCAACAAGTTGAGTTGTGTCATTGGATTAACATTTAGGTCATTTTCGTCCTCCCTAGGCTTATTCTTGTCCAATTAGGGTTTTTAACCAATCTTGTGCATCCAATAAGTTGAGTTGTGTCATTGGATTAACATTTAGGTCATTTTCGTCCTCCCTAGGCTTATTCTTGTCCCATTTGGGTTTTTAACCAATCTTGTGCATCCAATAGGTGTGTTTGTGTCAGTGGATGATCAATTAGGTCATTTTCGTCCTCCCTAGGCTTATTCTTGCCCAATTAGGGTTTTTAACCAATCTTGTGCATCCAATATGTTGAGTTGTGTCATTGGATTAACATTTAGGTCATTTTCGTCCTCCCTAGGCTTATTCTTGTCCAATTAGGGTTTTTAACCAATCTTGTGCATCCAATAACTTTGTTTGTGTTATTGAATTAATATTTAGGTCATTTTCGTCCTCCCTAGGCATATTCTTGCCCAATTAGGGTTTTTAACCAATCTTGTGCAACCAATAAGTGTGTTTGTGTCATTGGATGATCAATTAGGTCATTTTCGTCCTCCCTAGGCTTATTCTTGTCCAATTAGGGTTTTTAACCAATCTTGTGCATCCAATAACTTTGTTTGTGTCATTGAATTAATATTTAGGTCATTTTCGTCCTCCCTAGGCATATTCTTGTCCAATTAGGGTTTTTAACCAATCTTGTGCATCCAATAGGTGTGTTTGTGTCATTGGATGATCAATTAGGTCATTTTCGTTCCCCCTAGGCTTATTCTTGTCCAATTAGGGTTTTTCACCAATCTTGTGCATCCAATAACTTTGTTTGTGTCATTGAATTAATATTTAGGTCATTTTCGTCCTCCCTAGGCATATTCTTGTCCAATTAGGGTTTTTAACCAATCTTGTGCATCCAATAGGTGTGTTTGTGTCATTGGATGATCAATTAGGTCATTTTCGTCCTCCCTAGGCTTATTCTTGTCCAATTAGGGTTTTTAACCAATCTTGTGCATCCAATAACTTTGTTTGTGTCATTGAATTAATATTTAGGTCATTTTCGTCCTCCCTAGGCATATTCTTGTCCAATTAGGGTTTTTAACCAATCTTGTGCATCCAATAGGTGTGTTTGTGTCATTGGATGATCAATTAGGTCATTTTCGTCCTCCCTAGGCTTATTCTTGTCCAATTAGGGTTTTTAACCAATCTTGTTCATCCAATAGGTGTGTTTGTGTCAATGGATGATCAATTAGGTCGTTTTCGTCGTCCCTAGGCTTATTCATGTCCAATTAGGGTTTTTAACCAATCTTGTGCATCCAATAGGTGTGTTTGTGTCATTGGATGATCAATTAGGTCATTTTCGTCCTACCTAGACTTATTCTTGTCAAATTAGGGTTTTTAATCAATCTTGTGCATCCAATAACTTTGTTTGTGTCATTGAATTAATATTTAGGTCATTTTCGTCCTCCCTAGGCATATTCTTGTCCAATTAGGGTTTTTAACCAATCTTGTGCATCCAATAGGTGTGTTTGTGTCATTGGATGATCAATTAGGTCATTTTCGTCCTCCCTAGGCTTATTCTTGTCCAATTAGGGTTTTTAACCAATCTTGTGCATCCAATAGGTGTGTTTGTGTCATTGGATGATCAATTAGGTCATTTTCGTCCTCCCTAGGCTTATTCTTGTCGAATTAGGGTTTTTAACCAATCTTGTGCATCCAATAAGTTCATTTGTGTTATTGGATTAACATTTAGGTCATATTCGTTCTCCCTTGGCTTATTCTTGTCCAATTAGGGTTTTTAACCAAACTTTTGCATCCAATAGGTGTGTTTGTGTCATTCGATGATCAATTAGGTCATTTTTGTCCTCCCTAGGCATCTTCTTGTCCAATTAGGGTTTTTAACCAATCTTGTGCATCCAATAGGTGTGTTTGTGTCATTGGATGATCAATTAGGTCATTTTCGTCCTCCCTAGGCTTATTCTTGTCCAATTAGGGTTTTTAACCAATCTTGTGCATCCAATAGGTGTGTTTGTGTCATTGGATGATCAATTAGGTCATTTTCGTCCTCCCTAGGCTTATTCTTGTCCAATTAGGGTTTTTAACCAATCTTGTGCATCCAATAGGTGTGTTTGTGTCATTGGATGATCAATTAGGTCATTTTCGTCCTTTCTATGCTTATTTTTGTCCAATTAGGGTTTTTAAGCAATCTTGTGCATCCAATAAGTTCATTTGTGTCATTGGATGATCAATTAGGTCATTTTCGTCCTCCCTAGGCATATTCTTGTCCAACTAGGGTTTCTAACCAATCTTGTGCTTCCAATAGATGTGTTTGTGTCATTGGATGATCAATTAGGTCATTTTCGTCCTCCCTAGGCTTATTCTTGTCCAATTAGGGTTTTTAACCAATCTTGTGCATCCAATAGGTGTGTTTGTGTCATTGGATGATCAATTAGGTCATTTTCGTCCTCCCTAGGCTTATTCTTGTCCAATTAGGGTTTTTAACCAATCTTGTGCATCCAATAGGTGTGTTTGTGTCATTGGATGATCAATTAGGTCATTTTCGTCCTCCCTAGGCTTATTCTTGTCCAATTAGGGTTTTTAACCAATCTTGTGCATCCAATAGGTGGGTTTGTGTCATTGGTTGATCAATTAGGTCATTTTCGTCCTCCCTAGGCTTATTCTTGTCCAATTAGGGTTTTTAACCAATCTTGTGCATCCAATAGGTGTGTTTGTGTCATTGGATGATCAATTAGGTCATTTTTGTCCTCCCTAGGCTTATTCTTGTCCAACTAGGGTTTTTAACCAATCTTGTGCATCCAATAAGTTCATTAGTGTCAATGGATGATCTATTAGGTCATTTTCGTCCTCCCTAGGCATGTTCTTGTCCAACTAGGGTTTTTAACCAATCTTGTGCATCCAATAGGTGTGTTTGTGTCATTGGATGATCAATTAGGTCATTTTCGTCCTCCCTAGGCTTATTCTTGTCCAATTAGGGTTTTTAACCAATCTTGTGCATCCAATAGGTGTGTTTGTGTCATTGGATGATCAATTAGGTCATTTTCGTCCTCCCTAGGCTTATTCTTGTCCAATTAGGAGTTTTAACCAATCTTGTGCATCCAATAAGTTTGTTTGTGTCATTGAATTAATATTTAGGTCATTTTCGTCCTCCCTAGGCATATTCTTGTCCAATTACGGTTTTTAACCAATCTTGTGCATCCAATAAGTTCATTTGTGTCATTGGATTAACTTTTATGTCATTTTCGTCCTCCCTAAACTTATTCTTGTCCAATTAGGAGTTTTAACCAATCTTGTGCATCCAATAAGTTTGTTTGTGTCATTGAATTAATATTTAGGTCATTTTCGTCCTCCCTAGGCATATTCTTGTCCAATTAGGGTTTTTAACCAATCTTGTGCATCCAATAGGTGTGTTTGTGTCATTGGATGATCAATTAGGTCATTTTCGTCCTCCCTAGGCTTATTCTTGCCCAATTAGGGTTTTTAACCAATCTTGTGCATCCAATAAGTTGAGTTGTGTCATTGGATTAACATTTAGGTCATTTTCGTCCTCCCTAGGCTTATTCTTGTCCAATTAGGGTTTTAACCAATCTTGTGCATCCAATAAGTTCATTTGTGTCATTGGATTAACATTTAGGTCATTTTCGTCTTCCCTAGGCATATTCTTGTCCAATTAGAGTTTTAGACCAATCTTGTGCATCTAATAGGTGTGTTTGTGTCATTGGATGATCAATTAGGTTATTTCCGTCCTCCCTAGGCTAATTCTTTTCCAATAAGGGTTTTTAACTAATCTTGTGCATCCAATAAGTTCATTTGTGTCATTGGATGATCAATTAGGTCATTTTCGTCCTCCCTAGGCATATTCTTGTCCAATTAGGGTTTTTAACCAATCTTGTGCATCCAATAGGTGTGTTTGTGTCATTGGATGATCAATTAGGTCATTTTCGTCCTCCCTAGGCTTATTCTTGTCCAATTAGGGTTTTTAACCAATCTTGTGCATCCAATAGGTGTGTTTGTGTCATTGGATGATCAATTAGGTCATTTTTGTCCTTTCTATGCTTATTCTTGTCCAATTAGGGTTTTTAACCAATCTTGTGCATCCAATAGGTGTGTTTGTGTCATTGGATGATCAATTAGGTCATTTTCGTCCTCCCTAGGTTTATTCTTGTCCAATTAGGGTTTTTAACCAATCTTGTGCATCCAATAGGTGTGTTTGTATCATTGGATGATCAATTAGGTCATTTTCGTCCTCCCTAGGCTTATTCTTGTCCAATTAGGGTTTTTAACCAATCTTGTACATCTAATAAGTTCATTTGTGTCATTAGATTAACATTTAGGTCATTTTCGTCCTCCCTAGGCATATTCTTGTCCAATTAGGGTTTTTAACCAATCTTGTGCATCCAATAGGTGTGTTTGTATCATTGGATGATCAATTAGGTCATTTTCGTCCTCCCTAGGCTTATTCTTGTCCAATTAGGGTTTTTAACCAATCTTGTGCATCCAACAAGTTTGTTTATGTCATTGAATTAATATTCAGGTCATTTTCGTCCTCCCTAGGCATATTCTTGTCCAATTAGGGTTTTTAACCAATCTTGTGCATCCAATAGGTGTGTTTGTGTCATTGGATGATCAATTAGGTCATTTTCGTCCTCCCTAGGCTTATTCTTGTCCAATTAGGGTTTTTAACCAATCTTGTGCATCCAATAGGTGTGTTTGTGTCATTGGATGATCAATTAGGTCATTTTCGTCCTCCCTAGGCTTATTCTTGTCCAATTAGGGTTTTTAACTAATCTTGTGCATCCAATAAGTTCATTTGTGTCATTGGATGAACAATTAGGTCATTTTCGTCCTTCCTAGGCTTATTCTTGTCCAATTAGGGTTTTTAACCAATCTTGTGCATCCAATAGGTGTGTTTGTGTCATTGGATGATCAATTAGGTCATTTTCGTCCTCCCTAGGCTTATTCTTGTCCAATTAAGGTTTTTATCCAATCTTGTGCATCCGATAAGTTTGTTTGTGTCATTGAATTAATATTTAGGTCATTTTCGTCCTCCCTAGGCATATTCTTGTCCAATTAGGGTTTTTAACCAATCTTGTGCATCCAATAGGTGTGTTTGTGTCATTGGATGA
The DNA here is from genome assembly GCA_037974775.1 of Cicer pinnatifidum. Classification (NCBI taxonomy): domain Eukaryota; kingdom Viridiplantae; phylum Streptophyta; class Magnoliopsida; order Fabales; family Fabaceae; genus Cicer; species Cicer pinnatifidum. The sequence goes on along the minus strand of JBBPBR010001168.1, from coordinate 15,904 downwards.
TCAATTAGGTCATTTTCGTCCTCCCTAGGCTTATTCTTGTCCAATTAGGGTTTTTAACCAATCTTGTGCATCCAATAGGTGTGTTTGTGTCATTGGGTGATCAATTACGTCATTTTCGTCCTTCCTAGGCTTATTCTTGTCCAATTAGGGTTTTTAACCAATCTTGTGCATCCAATAGGTGTGTTTGTGTCATTGGATGATCAATTAGGTCTTTTTCGTCCTCCCTTGGCATACTCTTGTCCAATTAGGGTTTTTAACCAATCTTGTGCATCCAATAGGTGTGTTCGTGTAATTGGATGATCAATTAGGTCATTTTCGTCCTCCCTAGTCATATTCTTGTCCAATTAAGGTTTTTAACGAATCTTGTGCATCCAATAGGTGTGTTTGTGTTATTGGATGATCAATTAGGTTATTTTCGTCCTCCCTATGCATATTCTTTTCCAATTAGGTTTTTAACGAATCTTGTGCATCCAATAGGTGTGTTTGTGTCATTGGATGATCAATTAGGTTATTTTCGTCCTCCCTAGGCTTATTCTTGTCCAATTAGGGTTTTTAACCAATCTTGTGCATCCAATAAGTTGAGTTGTGTCATTGGATTAACATTTAGGTCATTTTCGTCCTCCCTAGGCTTATTCTTGTCCAATTAGGGTTTTTAACCAATCTTGTGCATCCAATAGGTGTGTTTGTGTCAGTGGATGATCAATTAGGTCATTTTCGTCCTCCCTAGGCTTATTCTTGCCCAATTAGAGTTTTTAACCAATCTTGTGCATCCAATATGTTGAGTTGTGTCATTGGATTAACATTTAGGTCATTTTCGTCCTCCCTAGGCTTATTCTTGTCCATTAGGGTTTTTAACCAATCTTATGCATCCAATAGGTGTGTTTGTGTCATTGGATGATCAATTAGGTCATTTTCGTCCTCCCTAGGCTTATTCTTGTCCAATTAGGGTTTTTAACCAATCTTGTGCATCTAATAGGTGTGTATGTGTCATTGGATGATCAATTAGGTCATTTTCGTCCTCCCTAGGCTTATTCTTGTCCAATTAGGGTGTTTAACCAATGTTGTGCATCCGATAAGTTTGTTTGTGTCATTGAATTAATATTTAGGTCATTTTCGTCTTCCCTAGGCATATTCTTGTCCAATTAGGGTTTTTAACCAATCTTGTGCATCCAATAAGTTCATTTGTGTCATTGGATTAACATTTAGGTCATTTTCGTCCTCCCTAGGCATATTCTTGTCCAATTAGGGTTTTTAACCAATCTTGTGCATCCAATAGGTGTGTTTGTGTCATTGGATGATCAATTAGGTTATTTTCGTCCTCCCTAGGCTTATTCTTATCCAATTAGGGTTTTTAACCAATCTTGTGCATCCAATAGGTGTGTTTGTGTCATTGGATGATCAATTAGGTCATTTTCATCCTCCCTAGGCATATTCTTGTCCAATAAGGGTTTTTAACCAATCTTGTGCATCCAATAGGTGTGTTTGTGGCAATGGATGATCAATTAGGTCATTTTCGTCCTCCCTAGGCTTATTCTTGTCCAATTAGGGTTTTTAACCAATCTTGTGCATCCAATAGGTGTGTTTGTGTCATTGGATGATCAATTAGGTCATTTTCGTCCTCCCTAGGCTTATTCTTGTCCAATTAGGGTTTTTAACCAATCTTGTGCATCCAATACGTTCATTTGTGTCATTGGATTAAAATTTAGGTCATTTTCGTCCTCCCTAGGCATATTCTTGTCCAATTAGAGTTTTAGACCAATCTTGTGCATCCAATAGGTGTGTTTGTGTCATTGGATGATCAATTAGGTTATTTTCGTCCTCCCTAGGCTTATTCTTGTCCAATTAGGGTTTTTAACTACTCTTGTGCATCCAATAAGTTCATTTGTGTCATTGGATGATCAATTAGGTCATTTTCGTCATCCCTAGGCTTATTCTTGTGCAATTAGGGTTTTTAACCAATCTTGTGCATCCAATAGGTGTGTTTGTGTCATTGTATGATCAATTAGGTCATTTTCGTCCTCCTTAGGCTTATTCTTGTCCAATTAGAGTTTTTAACCAATCTTGTGCATCCAATAAGTTGAGTTGTGTCATTGGATTAACATTTAGGTCATTTTCGTCCTCCCTAGGCTTATTCTTGTCCAATTAGGGTTTTTAACCAATCTTGTGCATCCAATAGGTGTGTTTGTGTCATTGGATGATCAATTAGGTCATTTTCGTCCTCCCTAGGCTTATTCTTGTCCAATTAGGGTTTTTAACCAATCTTGTGCATCCAATAGGTGTGTTTGTGTCATTGGATGATCAATTAGGTCCTTTTCGTCCTCCCTAGGCATATTCTTGTCCAATTAGGGTTTTTAACCAATCTTGTGTATCCAATAAGTTGAGTTGGTCATTGGATTAACATTTAGGTCATTTTCGTCCTCCCTAGGCTTATTCTTGTCCAATTAGGGTTTTTAACCAATCTTGTGCATCCAATAAGTTCATTTGTGTCATTGGATTAACATTTAGGTCATTTTCATCCTGCCTAGGCATATTCTTGTCCAATTAGGGTTTTTAACCAATCTTGTGCATCCAATAGGTGTGTTTGTGTCATTGGATGATCAATTAGGTTATTTTCGTCCTCCCTAGGCTTATTCTTGTCCAATTAGGGTTTCTAACCAATCTTGTGCATCCAATAAGTTGAGTTGTGTCATTGGATTAAAATTTAGGTCATTTTCGTCCTCCCAAGGCATATTCTTGTCCAATTAGGGTTTTTAACCAATCTTGTGCATCCAATAGGTGTGTTTGTGTCATTGGATGATCAATTAGGTCATTTTCGTCCTCCCTAGGCTTATTCTTGTCCAATTAGGGTTTTTAACCAATCTTGTGCATCCAATAGGTGTGTTTGTGTCATTGGATGATCAATTAGGTCATTTTCGTCCTCCCTAGGCTTATTCTTGTCCAATTAGGGTTTTTAACCAATCTTGTGCATCCAATAGGTGTGTTTGTGTCATCGGACGATCAATTAGGTCTTTTTCGTCCTCCCTAGGCATATTCTTGTCAAATTAGGGTTTTTAACCAATCTTGTGCATCCAATAAGTTGAGTTGTGTCATTGGATTAACATTTAGGTCATTTTCGTCCTCCATAGGCTTATTCTTGTCCAATTAGGGTTTTTAACCAATCTTGTGCATCCAATAAGTTGAGCTGTGTCATTGGATTAACATTTAGGTCATTTTCGTCCTCCCTAGGCTTATTCTTGTCCAATTAGGGTTTTTAACCAATCTTGTGCATCCAATAAGTTCATTTGTGTCATTGGATTAACATTTAGGTCATTTTCGTCCTCCCCTAGGCATATTCTTGTCCAATTAGGGTTTTTAACCAATCTTGTGCATCCAATAGGTGTGTTTGTGTCATTGGATGATCAATTAGGTCATTTTCGTCCTCCCTAGGCTTATTCTTGTCCAATTAGGGTTTTTAACCAATCTTGTGCATCCAATAGGTGTGTTTGTGTCATTGGTTTAACATTTAGGTCATTTTCGTCCTCCCTAGGCTTATTCTTGTCCAATTAGGGTTTTGAACCAATCTTGTGCATCCAATAAGTTTGTTTGTGTCATTGAATTAATATTTAGGTCATTTTCGTCCTCCCTAGGCATATTCTTGTCCAATTAGGGTTTTTAACCAATCTTGTGCATCCAATAGGTGTGTTTGTGTCATTGGATGATCAATTAGGTCATTTTCGTCCTCCCTAGGCTTATTCTTGTCCAATTAGGGTTTTTAACCAATCATGTGCATCCAATAAGTTCATTTGTGTAATTGGATTAACATTTAGGTCATTTTCGTCCTCCCTAGGCATATTCTTGTCCAATTAGGGTTTTTAACCAATCTTGTGCATCCAATAGGTGTGTTTGTGTCATTGGATGATCAATTAGGTCATTTTCGTCCTCCCTAGGCTTATTCTTGTCCAATTAGGGTTTTTAACCAATCTTGTGCATCCAATATGTGTGTTTGTGTCATTGGATGACCAATTAGGTCATTTATGTCCTCCCTAGGCATATTCTTGTCCAATTAGGGTTTTTAACCAAACTGGTGCATCCATTAGGTGTGTTTGTGGCAATGGATGATCAATTAGGTCATTTTCGTCCTCCATAGGCTTATTCTTGTCCAATTAGGGTTTTTAACCAATCTTGTGCATCCAATAGGTGTGTTTGTGTCATTGGATGATCAATTAGGTCATTTTCGTCCTCCCTAGGCTTATTCTTGTCCAATTAGGGTTTTTAACCAATCTTGTGCATCCAATAAGTTCATTTGTGTCATTGGATGATCAATTAGGTCATTTTCGTCCTCCCTAGGCTTATTCTTGCCCAATTAGGATTTTTAACCAATCTTGTGCATCCAATAGGTGTGTTTGTGCCATTGGATGATCAATTAGGTCATTTTCGTCCTCCCTAGGGTTATTCTTGTCCAATTTGGGTTTTTAACCAATCTTGTGCATCCAATAACTTTGTTTGTGTCATTGAATTAATATTTAGGTCATTTTCCTCCTCCCTAGGCATATTCTTGTCCAATTAGGGTTTTTAACCAATCTTGTGCATCTAATAGGTGTGTTTGTGTCATTGGATGATCAATTAGGTCATTTTCGTCCTCCCTAGGCTTATTCTTGTCCAATTAGGGTTTTTAACCAATCTTGTCCATCAAATAGGTGTGTTTGTGTCATTGGATGATCAATTAGGTCATTTTCGTCCTCCCTAGGCTTATTCTTGTCCAATTAGGGTTTTTAACCAATCTTGTGCATCCAATAGGTGTGTTTGTGTCATTGGATGATCAATTAGGTCATTTTCGTCCTCCCTAGGGTTATTCTTGTCCAATTAGGGTTTTTAACCAATCTTGTGCATCCAATAAGTTGAGTTGTGTCATTGGATTAATATTTAGGTCATTTTCATTCTCCCTAGGCTTATTTTTGTCGAATTAGGTTTTTAACCAATCTTGTGCATCCAATAAGTTCATTTGTGTCATTGGATTAACATTTAGGTCATTTTCGTCCTCCCTAGGCATATTCTTGTCCAATTAGGGTTTTTAACCAATCTTGTGCATCCAATAGGTGTGTTTGTGTCATTGGATGATCAATTAGGTCATTTTCGTCCTCCCTAGGCTTATTCTTGTCCAATTAGGGTTTTTAACCAATCTTGTGCATCCAATAGGTGTGTTTGTGTCATTGGATGATCAATTAGGTCATTTTCGTCCTCCCTAGGCTTATTCTTGTCCAATTAGGGTTTTTAACCAATCTTGTGCATCCAATAGGTGTGTTTGTGTCATTGGATGATCAATTAGGTCATTTATCGTCCTCCCTAGGCTTATTCTTGTCCAATTAGGGTTTTTAACCAATCTTGTGCATCCAATAGGTTGAGTTGTGTCATTGGATTAACATTTAGGTCATTTTCGTCCTCCCTAGGCATATTCTTGTCCAATTAGGGTTTTTAACCAATCTTGTGCATCCAATAGGTGTGTTTGTGTCATTGGATGATCAATTAGGTCATTTTCGTCCTCCCTAGGCTTATTCTTGTCCAATTAGGGTTTTTAACCAATCTTGTGCATCCAATAGGTGTGTTTGTGTCATTGGATGATCAATTAGGTCATTTTCGTCCTCCCTAGGCTTATTCTTGTCCAATTAGGGTTTTTAACCATTCTTGTGCATCCAATAGGTGTGTTTGTGTCATTGGATGATCAATTAGGTCATTGTTGTCCTCCCTAGGCTTATTCTTGTCCAATTAGGGTTTTTAACCAATCTTGTGCATCCAATAGGTGTGTTTGTGTCATTGGATGATCAATTAGGTCATTTTCGTCCTCCCTAGGCTTATTCTTGTCCAATTAGGGTTTTTAACCAATCTTGTGCATCCAATAAGTTTGATTGTGTCATTGAATTAATATTTAGGTCATTTTCGTCCTCCGTAGGCATATTCTTGTCCAATTAGGGTTTTTAACCAATCTTGTGCATCCAATAGGTGTGTTTGTGTCATTGGATGATCAATTAGGTCATTTTCGTCCTCCCTAAGCTTATTCTTGTCCAATTAGGGTTTTTAACCAAACTTGTGCATCCAATAAGTTCATTTGTGTCATTGGATTAACATTTAGGTCATTTTCGTCCTCCCTAGGCATATTCTTGTCCAATTAGGGTTTTTAACCAATCTTGTGCATCCAATAGGTGCGTTTGTGTCATTGGATGATCAATTAGGTTATTTTCGTCCTCCCAAGGCATATTCTTGTCCAATTAGGGTTTTTAACTAATCTTGTGCATCCAATAAGTTCATTTGTGTCATTGGATGATCAATTAGGTCATTTTCGTCCTCCGAAGGCATATTCTTGTCCAATTAGGGTTTTTAACCAATCTTGTGCATCCAATAGGTGTGTTTTTGTGATTGGATGATCAATTAGATCATTTTCGTCCTCCCTATGCATATTCTTGTCCGATTAGGGTTTTTAACCAATCTTGTGCATCCAATAGGTGTGTTTGTGTCATTGGATGATCAATTAGGTCATTTTCGTCCTCCCTATGCATATTCTTGTCCAATTAGGGTTTTTAACCAATCTTGTGCATCCAATAGGTGTGTTTGTGTCATTGGATGATCAATTGGGTCATTTTCGTCCTCCCTAGGCTTATTCTTATCCAATAACTAATCTTGTGCATCCGATAAGTTTGTTTGTGTCATTGAATTAATATTTAGGTCATTTTTGTCCTCCCTAGGAATATTTTTGTCCAATTAGGGTTTTTAACCAATCTTGTGCATCCAATAGGTGTGTTTGTGTCATTGGATGATCAATTAGGTCATTTACGTCCTCCCTAGGCTTATTCTTGTCCAATTAGGGTTTTTAACCAATCTTGTGCATCCAATAACTTTGTTTGTGTTATTGAATTAATATTAAGGTCATTTTCGTCCTCCCTAGGCATATTCTTGTCCAATTATGGTTTTTAACCAATCTTGTGCATCCAATAGGTGTGTTTGTGTCATTGGATGATCAATTAGGTCATTTTCGTCCTCCCTAGGCTTATTCTTGTCCAATTAGGGTTTTTAACCAATCTTGTGCATCCAATAGGTGTGTTTGTGTCATTGGATGATCAATTAGGTCATTTTCATCCTCCCTAGGCATATTCTTGTCCAATTAGGGTTTTTAACCAATCTTGTGCATCCAATAGGTGTGTTTGTGGAATTGGATGATCAATTTGGTCATTTTCGTCCTCCCTAGGCTTATTCTTGTCCAATTAGGGTTTTTAACCAATCTTGTGCATCCAATAGGTGTGTTTGTGTCATTGGATGATCAATTAGGTCATTTTCGTCCTCCCTTGGCTTATTCTTGCCCAATTAGGGTTTTTAACCAATCTTGTGCATCCAATAAGTTGAGTTGTGTCATTGGATTAGCATTTAGGTCATTTTCGTCCTCCCTAGGCATATTCTTGTCCAATTAGGGTTTTTAACCAATCTTGTGCATCCCATAAGTTCATTTGTGTCATTGGATTAACATTTAGGTCATTTTCGTCCTCCCTAGGCATATTCTTGTCCAATTAGGGTTTTTAACCAATCTTGTGCATCCAATAGGTGTGTTTGTGTCATTGGATGATCAATTAGGTTATTTTCATCCTCCCTAGGCTTATTCTTGTCCAATTAAGGTTTTTAACCAATCTTGTGCATCCAATAGGTGTGTTTGTGTCATTGGATGACCAATTAGGTCATTTTCGTCCTCCCTAGGCATATTCTTGTCCAATTAGGGTTTTTAACCAATCTTGTGCATCCAATAGGTGTGTTTGTGTCATTGGATGATCAATTAGGTCATTTTCGTCCTCCCTAGGCTTATTCTTGTCCAATTAGGGTTTTTAACCAATCTTGTGCATCCAATAAGTTCATTTGTGTCATTGGATGAACATTTAGGTCATTTTCGTCCTGCCTAGGCATATTCTTGTCCAATTAGGGTTTTTAACCAATCTTGTGCATCCAATAGGTGTGTTTGTGTCATTGGATGATCAATTAGGTCATTTTCGTCCTCCCTAGGCTTATTCTTGCCCAATTAGGGTTTTTAACCAATCTTGTGCATCCAATAAGTTGAGTTGTGTCATTGGATTAACATTTAGGTCATTTTCGTCCTCCCTAGGCTTATTGTTGTCCAATTAGGGTTTTTAGCCAATCTTGTGCATCCGATAGGTGTGTTTGTGTAATTGGATGATCAATTAGGTCATTTACGTCCTCCCTAGGCTTATCCTTGTCCAATTAGGGTTTTTAACCAATCTTGTGCATGCAATACCTTTGTTTGTGTCATTGAATTAATATTTAGGTCATTTTCGTCCTCCCTAGGCATATTCTTGTCCAATTAGGGTTTTTAACCAATCTTGTGCATCCAATAGGTGTGTTTGTGTCATTGGATGATCAATTAGGTCATTTTCGTCCTCCCTAGGCTTATTCTTGTCCAATTAGGGTTTTTAACCAATCTTGTGCATCCAATAGGTGTGTTTGTGTCATTGGATGATCAATTAGGTCATTTTCGTCCTCCCTAGGCATATTCTTGTCCAATTAGGGTTTTTAACGAATCTTGTGCATCCAATAGGTGTGTTTTGTCATTGGATGATCAATTAGGTCATTTTCGTCCTCCCTAGGCATATTCTTGTCCAATTAGGGTTTTTAACGAATCTTGTGCATCCAATAGGTGTGTTTGTGTCATTGGATGATCAATTAATTCATTTTCGTCCTCCCTAGGCTTATTCTTGTCCAATTAGGGTTTTTAACCAATCTTGTGCATCCAATAAGTTGAGTTGTGTCATTGGATTAACATTTAGGTCATTTTCGTCCTCCCTAGGCTTATTCTTGTCCAATTAGGGTTTTTAACCAATCTTGTGCATCCAATAAGTTCATTTGTGTCATTGGATTAACATTTAGGTCATTTTCGTCCTCCTCAGGCATATTCTTGTGCAATTAGGGTTTTTAACCAATCTTGTGCACCCAATAGGTGTGTTTGTGTCATTGGATGATCAATTAGGTTATTTTCGTCCTCCCTCGGCATATTCTTGTCCAATTAGGGTTTTTAACCAATCTTGTGCATCCAATAGGTGTGTTTGTGTCATTGGATGATCAATTAGGTCATTTTCGTCCTCCCTAGGCATATTCTTGTCCAATTAGGGTTTTTAACGAATCTTGTGCATCCAATTGGTGTGTTTGTGTCTTTGGATGATCAATTAGGTCATTTTCGTCCTCCCTAGGCATATTCTTGTCCAATTAGGGTTTTTAACCAATCTTGTGCATCCAATAGGTGTGTTTGTGTCATTGGATGATCAATTAGGTCATTTTCGTCCTCCCTAGGCATATTCTTGTCCAATTAGGGTTTTTAACGAATCTTGTGCATCCAATAGGTGTGTTTGTGTCATTGGATGATCAATTAGGTCATATTCGTCCTGCCAAGGCTTATTCTTGACCAATTAGGGTTTTTAACCAATCTTGTGCTTCCAATAGGTGTGTTTGTGTCATTGGATGATCAATTAGGTCATTTTCGTCCTCCCTAGGCATATTCTTGTCCAATTAGGGTTTTTAACCAATCTTGTGCATCCAATAAGTTTGTTTTTTTCATTGAATTAATATTTAGGTCATTTTCGTCCTCCCTAGGCATATTCTTGTCCAATTAGGGTTTTTAACCAATCTTGTGCATCCAATAGGTGTGTTTGTGTCATTGGATGATCAATTAGGTCATTTTCGTCCTCCCTAGGTTTATTCTTGTCCAATTAGGGTTTTTAACCAATCATGTGCATCCAATAGGTGTGTTTGTGTCATTGGATGATCAATTAGGTCATTTTCGTCCTCCCTAGGTTTATTCTTGTCCAATTAGGGTTTTTAACCAATCTTGTGCATCCAATAGGTGTGTTTGTGTCATTGGATGATCAATTAGGTCATTTTCGTCCTCCCTAGGCTTATTCTTGTCCAATTAGGGTTTTTAACCAATCTTGTGCATCCAATAAGTTGAGTTGTGTCATTGGATTACATTTAGGTCATTTTCATTCTCCCTAGGCTTATTCTTGTCCAATTAGGGTTTTTAACCAATCTTGTGCATCCAATAGGTGTGTTTGTGTCATTGGATGATCAATTAGGTCATTTTCGTCCTCCCTAGGCTTATTCTTGTCCAATTAGGGTTTTTAACCAATCTTGTGCATCCAATAGGTGTGTTTGTGTCATTGGATGATCAATTAGGTCATTTTCGTCCTCCCTAGGCATCTTCTTGTCCAATTAGGGTTTTTAACCAATCTTGTGCATCCAATAGGTGTGTTTGTGTCATTGGATGATCAATTAGGTCATTTATGTCCTCCCTAGGCATATTCTTGTCCAATTAGGGTTTTTAACCAATCTTGTGCATCTAATAGGTGTGTTTGTGTCATTGGATGATCAATTAGGTCATTTTCGTCCTCCCTAGGCTTATTCTTGTCCAATTAGGGTTTTTAACCAATCTTGTGCATCCAATAGGTGTGTTTGTGTCATTGGATGATCAATTAGGTCATTTTCGTCCTCCCTAGGCTTATTCTTGTCCAATTAGGGTTTATAACCAATCTTGTGCAACCAATAGGTGTGTTTGTGTCATTGGATGATCAATTAGGTCATTTTCGTCCTCCCTAGGCTTATTCTTGCCCAATTAGGGTTTTTAACCAATCTTGTGCATCCAATAAGTTGAGTTGTGTCATTGGATTAGCATTTAGGTCATTTTCGTCCTCCCTAAGCTTATTCTTGTCCAATAAGGGTTTTTAACCAATCTTGTGCATCCAATAAGTTCATTTGTGTCATTGGATTAACATTTAGGTCATTTTCGTCCTCCCTAGGCATATTCTTGTCCAATTAGGGTTTTTAACCAATCTTGTGCATCCAATAGGTGTGTTTGTGTCATTGGATGATCAATTAGGTCATTTTCGTCCTTTCTATGCTTATTCTTTTCCAATTTGGGTTTTTAACCAATCTTGTGCATCCAATAGGTGTGTTTGTGTCATTGGATTATCAATTAAGTCATTTTCGTCCTCCCTAGGCTTATTCTTGTCCAATTACGGTTTTTAACCAATCTTGTGCATCCAATAGGTGTGTTTGTGTCATTGGATGATCAATTAGGTCATTTTCGTCCTCCCTAGGCTTATTCTTGTCCAATTAGGGTTTTTAAAAAATCTTGTGCATCCAATAAGTTCATTTGTGTCATTGGATGATCAATTAGGTCATTTTCGTCCTCCCTAGGCTTATTCTTGTCCAATTAGGGTTTTTAACCAATCTTGTGCATCCAATAGGTGTGTTTGTGTCATTGGATGATCAATTAGGTCATTTTCGTCCTCCCTAGGCTTATTCTTGTCCAATTAGGGTTTTTAACCAATCTTGTGCATCCAATAGATGTGTTTGTGTCATTGGATGATCAATTAGGTCATTTTCGTCCTCCCTAGACTTATTGTTGTCAAATTAGGGTTTTTAACCAATCTTGTGCATCCAATAACTTTGTTTGTGTCATTGAATTAATATTTAGGTCATTTTCGTCCTCCCTAGGCATATTCTTGTCCAATTAGGGTTTTTAACCAATCTTGTGCATCCAATAGGTGTGTTTGTGTCATTGGATGATCAATTAGGTCATTTTCGTCCTCCCTAGGCATATTCTTGTCCAATTAGGGTTTTTAACCAATCTTGTGCATCCAATAGGTGTGTTTGTGTCATTGGATGATCAATTAGGTCATTTTCGTCCTCCCTATGCATATTCTTGTCCAATTAGGGTTTTTAACCAATCTTGTGCATCCAATAGGTGTGTTTGAGTCATTGGATGATCAATTAGGTCATTTTCGTCCTCCCTAGGCTTATTCTTGTCAAATTAAGGTTTTTAACCAATCTTGTGCCTCCAATAAGTTGAGTTGTGTCATTGGATTAACAATTAGGTCATTTTCGTCCTCCCTAGGCTTATTCTTGTCCAATTAGGGTTTTTAACCGATCTTGTGCATCCAATAAGTTCATTTGTGTCATTGGATTAACATTTAGGTCATTTTCGTCCTCCCTAGGCATATTCTTGGCCAATTAGAGTTTTAGACCAATCTTGTGCATCCAATAGGTGTGTTTGTGTCACTGGATGATCAATTAGGTTATTTTCGTCCTCCCTAGGCTTATTCTTGTCCAATTAGGGTTTTTAACTAATCTTGTGCATCCAATAAGTTCATTTGTGTCATTGGATGATCAATTAGGTCATTTTCGTCCTCCCTAGGCATATTCTTGTCCGATTAGGGTTTTTAACCAATCTTGTGCATCCAATAGGTGTGCTTGTGTCATTGGATGATCAATTAGGTCATTTTCGTCCTCCTTAGGCATATTCTTGTCCAATTAGGATTTTTAACCAATCTTGTGCATCCAATAGGTGTGTTTGTGTCATTGGATGATCAATTAGGTCATTTTCGTCCTCCCTATGCATATTCTTGTCCGATTAGGGTTTTTAACCAATCTTGTGCATCCAATAGGTGTGTTTGTGTCATTGGATGATCAATTAGGTCATTTTCGTCCTCCCTAGGCTTATTCTTGTCCAATTAGGGTTTTTAACCAATCTTGTGCATCCAATAAGTTGAGTTGTGTCATTGGATTAACTTTTAGGTCATTTTCGTCCTCCCTAGGCTTATTCTTGTCCAATTAGGGTTTTTAACCAATCTTGTGCATCCAATAAGTTCATTTGTGTCATTGGATTAACATTTAGGTCATTTTCGTCCTCCCTAGGCATATTCTTGTCCAATTAGAGTTTTAGACAAAACTTGTGCATCCAATAGGTGTGTTTGGGTCATTGGATGATCAATTAGGTTATTTTCGTCCTCCATAGACTTATTCTTGTCCAATTAGGGTTTTTAACTAATTTTGTGCAACCAATAAGTTCATTTGTGTCATTGGATGATCAATTAGGTCATTTTCGTCTTCCCTAGGCACATTCTTATCCAATTAGGGTTTTTAACCAATCTTGTGCATCCAATAGGTGTGTTTGTGTCATTGGATGATCAATTAGGTCATTTTCGTCCTCCCTAGGCTTATTCTTGTCCAATTAGGGTTTTTAACCAATCTTGTGCATCCAATAGGTGTGTTTGTGTCATTGGATGATCAATTAGGTCATTTTCGTCCTCCCTAGGCTTATTCTTGTCCAATTAGGGTTTTTAACCAATCTTGTGCATCCAATAGGTGTGTTTGTGTCATTGGATGATCAATTAGGTCATTTTCGTCCTCCTAGGCTTATTCTTGTCCAATTAAGGTTTTTAACCAATCTTGTGCGTCCGATAAGTTTGTTTGTGTCATTGAATTAATATTTAGGTCATTTTCGTCCTCCCTAGGCATATTCTTGTCCAATTAGGGTTTTTAACCAATCTTGTGCATCCAATAGGTGTGTTTGTGTCATTGGATGATCAATTAGGTCGTTTTCGTCCTCCCTAGGCTTATTCTTGTCCCATTAGGGTTTTTAACCAATCTTGTTCATCCAATAACTTTGTTTGTGTCATTGAATTAATATTTAGGTCATTTTCGTCCTCCCTAGGCATATTCTTGTCCAATTAGGGTTTTTAACCAATCTTGTGCATCCAATAGGTGTGTTTGTGTCATTGGATGATCAATTAGGTCATTTTCGTCCTCCCTAGGCTTATTCTTGTCCAATTAGGGTTTTTAACTAATCTTGTGCATCAAATAAGTTCATTTGTGTCATTGGATGATCAATTAGGTCATTTTCGTCCTCCCTAGGCATATTCTTGTCCAATTAGGGTTTTTAACCAATCTTGTGCATCCAATAGGTGTGTTTGTGTCATTGGATGATCAATTAGGTCATTTTCGTCCTCCCTAGGCATATTCTTGTCCAATTAGGGTTTTTAACCGATCTTGTGCATCCAAAAGGTGTGTTTGTGTCATTGGATGATCAATTAGGTCATTTTCGTCCTCCATAGGCATATTCTTGTCCAATTAGGGTTTTTAACCAATCTTGTGCATCCAATAGGTGTGTTTGTGTCATTGGATGACTAATTAGGTCATTTTCGTCCTCCCTAGGCTTATTCTTGTCCAATTAGGGTTTTTAACCAATCTTGTGCATCCAATAGGTGTGTTTGTGTCATTGGATGATCAATTAGGTCATTTTCGTCCTCCCTAGGCTTATTCTTGTCCAATTAGGGTTTTTAACCAATCTTGTGCATCCGATAAGTTTGTTTGTGTCATTGAATTAATATTTAGGTCATTTTCGTCCTCGCTAGGCATATTCTTGTCCAATTAGGGTTTTTAACCAATCTTGTGCATCCAATAGGTGTGTTTGTGTCATTCGATGATCAATTAGGTCATTTTTGTACTCCCTAGGCTTATTCTTGTCCAATTAGGGTTTTTAACCAATCTTGTGCATCCAATAGGTGTGTTTGTGTCATTGGATGATCAATTAGGTCATTTTTGTCCTCCCTAGGCTTATTCTTGTCCAATTAGGGTTTTTAACCAATCTTTTGCATCCAATAGGTGTGTTTGTGTCATTGGATGATCAATTAGGTTATTTTCGTCCTCCCTAGGCATATTCTTGTCCAATTAGGGTTTTTAACCAATCTTGTGCATCCAATAGGTGTGTTTGTGTCATTGGATGATCAATTAGGTCATTTTCGTCATCCCTAGGCATATTCTTGTCCAATTAGGGTTTTTAACGAATCTTGTGCATCCAATAGGTGTGTTTGTGTCATTGGATGATCAATTAGGTTATTTTCGTCCTCCCTAGGCTTATTCTTGTCCAATTAGGGTTTTTAACCAATCTTGTGCATCCAATAAGTTGAGTTTTGTCATTGGATTAACATTTAGGTCATTTTCGTCCTCCCTAGGCTTATTCTTGTCCAATTAGGGTTTTTAACCAATCTGGTGCATCCAAAAGTTCATTTGTGTCATTGGATTAATATTTAGGTAATTTTCGTCCTCCCTAGGCATATTCTTGTCCAATTAGAGTTTTAGACCAATCTTGTGCATCCAATAGGTGTGTTTGTGTCATTGGATGATCAATTAGGTTATTTTCATCTTCCCTAGGCTAATTCTTGTCCAATTAGGGTTTTTAACCAATCTTGTGCATCCAATAGGTGTGTTTGTGTCATTGGATGATCAATTAGGTCATTTTCGTCCTCCCTATGCATATTCTTGTCCGATTAGGGTTTTTAACCAATCTTGTGCATCCAATAGGTGTGTTTGTGTCATTGGATGATCAATTAGGTCATTTTCGTCATCCCTAGGCTTATTCTTGTCCAATTACGGTTTTTAACCAATCTTGTGCATCCAATAGGTGTGTTTGTGTCATTGGATGATCAATTAGGTCATTTTCGTCCTCCCTAGGCTTATTCTTGTCCAATTAGGGTTTTTAACCAATCTTGTGCATCAGATAAGTTTGTTTGTGTCATTGAATTAATATTTAGGTCATTTTTGTCCTCCCTAGGAATATTCTTGTCCAATTAGAGTTTTTAACCAATCTTGTGCATCCAATAGGTGTGTTTGTGTCATTGGATGATCAATTAGGTCATTTACGTCCTCCCTAGGCTTATTCTTGTCCAATTAGGGTTTTTAACCAATCTTGTGCATCCAATAACTTTGTTTGTGTTATTGAATTAATATTAAGGTCATTTTTGTCCTCCCTAGGCATATTCTTGTCCAATTAGGGTTTTTAACCAATCTTGTGCATCCAATAGGTGTGTTTGTGTCATTGGATGATCAATTAGGTCATTTTCGTCCTCCCTAGGCTTATTCTTGTCCAATTAGGGTTTTTAACCAATCTTGTGCATCCAATAGGTGTGTTTGTGTCATTGGATGATCAATTAGGTCATTTTCGTCCTCCCTAGGCTTATTCTTGTCCAATTAGGGTTTTTAACCAAACTTGTGCATCCAATAAGTTCATTTGTGTCATTGGATTAACATTTAGGTCATTTTCGTC